>JAOUQZ010000034.1:6849187-6862467 GCA_028564935.1 Neosilurus hyrtlii
TTATTCTTTACATTCTGGACAGTCGTACTAAGCATTTTACTACATATTGTACTGTGTATAATTTGTATGTGACAAATCAATTTGAATTTGAATTTGATTTGAAAATTTGGATGGCTGTGGCATCAGTCCGGATTCGAACATGCGATATCCGGGTTGATAGTCGTGCACCTAGTCGATGCGCCACTCGGGAGCCGTTGCAGTCCTTTTTATTCCACCACCCACTGGCTCACTCATTCACTTGCTGAACAGCGTAAATGTACCTGTCTCACCCGACTCTGGGCGAGGGCGGGGTGCACCCTGAACTGCTTGCCAGACCATCAAAGGGCCAACACACACAACCATTCACATTTAAATACACACCAACTTTGCACAGATGGCCACCTTGACCCATGAATGAACTGTTTAGATTTTGGAGGTCGTAGGTCAAAGATCAAGGTCACTGCAGTGTGAAATGGGCTATTTTTGTAAATGTGCTATCTCAAGAACGTTGTGAGAGATTTTCTTCTAACTTTGCCTTTTCTTCTAACTCTGACTCAAGGATGAACTGATTAGATTCTATAGGTCATAGTTCAAAGGGCAAGGTGACTGCAGCCTTACCGGAGACATTTGACCGTGAGGTGGTAGTTTGCAATACTCAGATGGTTGTTTTTATAATTTTGCTATTGTTTTCAAGGGAACTATAACTTAAGTCAGAGTAACAGAGTGACTGCAGGTTTTCATGTCTCTTGAGTTCCGTATTTCCGTAGTTGAAGTGTGGAGCTCAATGATCTATGATTCTGATTCTTACCTTAGTCACTGTTCTTAGGAATTTTTCATACCCTGATTAGTTGTTTAAATTTTATATCATTTCCATAGCTCTGGGTTATTAGACCCCGGAATGCTGGTAAACATCCAACAACCTGTCATTCAAGCCGACGGCACGTTACTCTTGGCAACAGACACCAAGGTAACGTATTCCGTTACAGTCTTTTTATAGATGAGTGTTTTATATACCTGTAGTCATGGATACCAATGTACTAATTAGTGAAATCTTATTATGACAATGTCCTAATTATTTGTGTGACTTAAAGGTGATTTGATTTGACCTTTAGACAGAGTCCCATCATGGGGATTTAGGCACACTGGCCAATGTGGTGACATCATTAGCCAGTCTTAGCGATTCACTCAGTAATGGGGATGGAGACATTTCTGCCAGCCAGCAGGAGGAGACTGCTAGTGAAATCACACGGTAATGTGTGAGTGTGTGTGTGTGCGTGAGAGAGAATGTGTGTATACTGCTGACAGCATGTGTTAATATATGTGTGCTGAAATGAGGGTGTATGTGTGCTGACAGTGCCTTTGACACTCTGGCCAAAGCATTAAACCCTAATGAGGAAGGAGAAGGGCAGAGCCTGTCAGAGGCGGAGTGTGTGGGCGGAGGAACAATACAGGTCATCAGCAGAGATCAGATCACGCCTCTTATAGAAGTGGAGGGTCCTCTGCTCACGGACACACATGTCAACTTCAAGGTGCGTCTCTACACACAAATAAAGCGCCACTGTCCTATGTTGTGAGTTTATAAACTGTTTAATATTTCATTATTGAATTTCTTTTGATAGGTTTAATAAATTATAACCAACGGCTGAACAAGCATGAAAAATCCTGAGCCTATTGAAGCATGGTAGTACTATTAGTTTTTGAGGCATACATATATATCTATGTTTACAGTGGAAGTGGGGAGCTGCTCATCTCGATTGGGGATGTTGTTGGGAGGTGGAAGGAATACTTTGAGGAAATCCTCAATCCCACCTAATGGTCTTTCTCCTCCATGAAAGAGAAAGACCCTTGGGGTTCGGGTGGGGGTCCGCCCTTTGCTGGGGCTGAGGTCACAGAGGTAGTCAAAAAGCTCCATCGTGGTCAGGGTTCGGAGATAGAAGAGGTCCGCTCTGGATATTGTAGGACTGTCTTGGTTGACACGTCTCTGCAACATCGCGTGGTCACCGGGGGCCGTACCTCTGAATCGGCAAACCAGGGTGGTAGTTCCCCCTTTTTAAAAAGTGGGACCAGAGGGTGTGTTCGATAGTTGAACCTCGGATTCAGGAGTAACAATGTGGTTTTTGTCCCGTTTACAGCACTCTCAGTTTACAGCACACTGTTTTCCCGTTTACAGCACACTGCAGTATCCTGGAGGGGGCATGGGAGCTTGCCCAACCTGTCCACATATGCTTTGTGGGGTGTGCTCCGGGGGTTACGGGGTACCAGACCCTTTGCTTCGAGCCATTAGGTCTCTGTACTTCTGGAGCCAGAGCTTGGTCCACATTGGTAACAACAGATCGAATTCGTTTCCAGTGGGGGTTGGAGTTCTGTTCAAAATTTTTATGGAGAGAATTTTTGCTGCTTCATCTGCTTTTTGCAGACGGCAAAAAGACGGTACCTCCAGCTCTCGCTGGAGCGATTTGCAGCTGAGTGTGAAGCAGCCAGGATGAGAATCAGCACCTCCAAGTCCGAGGCCATGGTTCTCAGCCCAAAACGGATGGAATGCACCCTCTGGGTCTGGAATGAGGTCCTGCCCCAAGTGGGCACAACCGGGCACAATTCTGGGGTCGACCCAGAACACACTAGTGGGACTGTGTCTCTCGGCTGGTCTGGGAATGCCTCGGTGTCCCCCCGAAAGAGCTGGAGGAAGTGGCTGGGGAGAGGGACGTCAGGACTTCACTACTTAGGCAGCTTCTCCCGGGACCTGACCCGGGATCAAGCGGAAAATGATGATGATGATGACGTATATAGCTAGTCTTTGGTGAGTGTAGACCAAATCGTGTCCAAGCATCATTTATTCAGTGCAGAAAAAATAAAGAAGAAGAGACAACAAGAAAAAATTAATTATATAAAGGAATATTAAGTATTTTAAAATCCCTGCTTGTTTCTGTAGTTATGACCTGTAGCACTCATTTAAAAACATTTTTCTCTCAAATAAATTAGCTATAATTGAACTTTGCACTAAAATGTTTTATGGTTTTGTGACTGGTTTATTCTTCTCTGTGTTCACGCTTGTGAACAGATGTTTGCCATTATTGCGTGTAACCTGAGCAAGAAGACATTCGGATGAAAGCAGAAAAGGATCGCTCATCCATTCCTTTTTTAAGCTGCTTAATCCTAATTACAATCCCGGGAAGGCTGGCGCCCATCTCAGCCGACTCTGGGCTAGGGCAGGGTACACACTGAACAGCTTGCCAGGCCATCGCAGGCTTAATACACATACAACCATTCACACAGACTCACACCTAGGGGCAATTAGGAACAGCCAATCAACCTACTGTGCATGTTTTTGGATTGTGGGAGCAAACAGGAGTACAGCGAAGAAAACCTACACAAGCGTGGTGAGAACATGCAAACCAAATTTTATTTATTTATTTGTTTGTTTCCATTTATTTATTTATTTGATGGAATCAAGCCCGGGCCTTCTCTCTGTGAGGTAAACCTTCTAACCACTGCTGGTGGTTCACCCACTAGTTCTGGTTCACACAGGTGGAGAACCGAATTTTTCAAATGATCTCTACAGAAAAGGCATTGGATAGTGCGTTATAAAAGTATGTGCTGTATGATAAGCCCCTCATGCAAGGCATTTCTGATACAGTTCGACTACTGATTTACTGACTGCATATTCTACTAACAAACATTTACCTGTGATTAACTCCCCCAAACCTTTAACTAATCAAGAAATTGAGTTGTAGCTTGATCTCTCTCTCTCTCTCTCGCTCTCTCTCTCTTCCTTTCTTACCTCACATCTGCACTTTCAAGCTGCTTCATACTTTTCATGGCCCCATATTGGTTGCATGCCATGTTTGTTATGTGGTTAAAGAATTACATTGGCATTATTCCTCTGAACTCCTTGATTGCAATCTGTGTGACATTCTCATCACAGGGATTTCAGATAAGCAACCATACAGTAGTATGATAACCCTGCAGTTATTCTATACATCACAAAGAAAATACGCTCCAACCAGTCCACAAAGGAAGAGTGTACAAATCTCTGTCTCTGTGTCCTTCCCTCTCTAGCTGACAATGCCCAGTCCGATGCCCGAGTATCTGAACGTCCATTATATTTGCGAGTCTGCGTCCCGTCTGCTGTTTCTCTCCATGCATTGGGCACGCTCCATCCCAGCCTTCCTAGCTCTTGGGTGAGAGACACTGTATGTGTTTTTGGCTCTGTTCATGCCTTGTGTTTACATTTATACTGAGTGAGCAGATTACAGGTAGACAGTGGGTAGAACATCGCACTTTATAAAAGGACACATGATGTGCCAGGCTCATTATTTATGCCGGGATGTGAATATGAGGATCCAATTCCGATTTTGTCATGGTACAGTAATGGGCACAGTGTGTAACTGGCACAGTGGTGTAAAAGTAGTTTGAGTGTATGTTTTGGACTAGCTTCCTGCACACAGCATTTTTCACTCACACATGTACTGAGTTGACTTTGATTTTACTGATCTAACTCATTTTCATTTTGATGAGTTGCAGTATTTGGAGGCAGCTGATCTAAAGGTGTTGCATCAATAAAATGCTAAAAATAAAAAGAAATTTGAATTTTTATTCCCTAAAAGTCTAATTCATCATAAGCATTCAAATGTTTTCTCTTTTCTATTTTAATTGTGTCCTTAAACTCATTTTTCATTTTGCTTGCAGTTTGTTAGAAGATCTATTTAGCAAATAACAACTTACCCAATTTACAATAATTTTCCCATGATATACTGTATATATATTTTTTTGAAGAAATTTTTTTCATTTTATTTTTTCATTTTCTTAATAACAGGCAGTAATAAACATTTGTACACATTGGGGGAGCCATTGCTTAATGGTTAGAGAATTGGGTTTGGGAACAAAAGGTTGCTGGTTCGATTCCCAAACCAGCAGGAAAAATGTGTGACGATGGGGAGGGGAGTGAGTTGCACCTTCCTCCACTTTTATGGCTGAACCCCCAACTGCTCTCAGGGCACCACTGTATGTGCCAGCGCACTGAGTGTGAGTGAGTGTGTGTGTGTGTGTGTGTGTGTGTGTGTGTGTGTGCTCACTTTGGATGGGTTTAATGCAGAAGCTAAATTTCCAAAATCAACATGTCCTACCGCCATTGTATGTTGTATGGTGCCCTCTGCTGTCTGGCAAATGCCATTGCTGCTATGAAATACTCATTTTCCAAACTATTTAGTCCTACTAAGCTCACAGGGAGGTTGGAGCCTATCTCAGCCAACAATGAGTGAAGACAGGGTACACCCTGTACAGTTCTCCAGACCAATGCAGAACCAGCACACACACATGCACAACCACTTACCTAGGGCCAAACAGGAACAGGCAGTTAGCCTAATGTGCATGTCTTTGGACTGTGGGAGGAAACCGGCGTACCTGGAGGAAACCCATGCATGCACGGGGAGAACATAAAAACTTCACACTGAGATGTCCTCCTCGGACCCGGGACTTGAACCCAGGACCTTCTTGCTGTGAGGTGGACATGATATCCACTACATCACTTATATATAGCCCTGGCCTTAAAAGGATATAGTGGCCTATCTTTAAACCAGAGTTTAAATTAAAAAACAATGTATGAGGTTTAAAAGCTATTTCTTCAACTGTAACAACAAACAGTGTGTTTTAAAGTACAACCTGAACACCTGTAAATGTGGATAATTGTGCACATGTGAGCCTAAGCATCTCATTCTTGTATATCCATTTGTGTATTGCAGGCAGGAGTGTAACACATCGCTGGTACGGGCATGCTGGAACGAGTTGTTCACTCTGGGTCTGGCGCAGTGTGCTCAGGTCATGAGCCTCTCCACTATCCTGGCTGCTATCGCCAACCATCTACAGGGTAGCATACAGGAGGGTATGTCAACTTTATAAAACCCCAAGACGAGTAGGAGCTTGTGGTTTAAAAAGAAAACTTGGTTGTTACAGATTATATTGAGAATTGTGACGGCCCTTTATTACTTAAAGACAAGCTGTCTGGTGAACGAGTGAAACTGGTCATGGAGCATATCTGGAAGCTGCAGGAGTTCTGTAACAGCATGGCCAAGCTGGAGACAGACGGCTATGAGTACGCCTACCTGAAAGCCATCGTCCTCTTCAGTCCAGGTAAACACATAATACTCTTCTTACACCAACCAAAGAATTATAGCTATCATTTTGGTGTAGTCGGTGACTGGATACACTTCCAGCAAAATATAGTGAAATACCATAATCTTTGAGGAATAATAGGGCGGCATGTTGGCGTAGTGATTAACATGATTGCCTCGCAGCACGAAAGTCCTGGGTTCACATTTCTGTGTGGCATGCTCCACACAATTCTCCCCATGCTTACGTGAGTTTACTCTGGGTACTCTGGTTTCCTCCCAAAGTCCAAAGGCATGCACATTAGGCTAATTGGCTGTTCCAAATTGCCCCTGGGTGTGAATGTGAGTGTGAATGGTTTTGTGTGTGTGTGTGTATTGGCCTTGCAGTGGACTGGCGAGTTCAGAGTGTACCCTGCCTTTGCCCACTGTTGGCTGAGATAGGTGCCAGCTTCCCCTGTGACTTTAGTAGGATTGGCAAATGAGTGAGAGGAACAATAACACCTGTATATAAACTGGATTAAATGAAAGCAGAAGACAGCTTTGTTTGAAGCCTCAGTAGCACAATGATGTCATCAAGGCCCAAACTGACATGTATAAGTAGAGGATTTTGATACATTCGTGCCATTTATTGACAGATTTGATTTTGATGCCAAAATTCACCTGAAATACTGAAAGAAATTTTGTTTAAAGTCATTTGATGTTACCTTGGGCCTTGCTGATGTCATCACTCGGAGATTCAGTTTTAAAATCACTGCCCATAAAATCATTACAGTGGCAGCTCTCAGTCTCAGATTTTGCACAGACAGTTTTCAACAAGTGCTGACTTTAATAATATATTTATTTTTAAAATAGAGTAAAAAAAATAATGATAATAAATAATAAAACATCTGTGTGGTCAGGTCTTTTAAAGTGTATAGTTGACTTCATTAATAAATATAAAAAATACTTTATAGAAAACATAATATCTATTCCAAAGGCTGTCCAATTTAATATAAAATCACTTTAATATTGTAGAGTAGATTCACTTCTAGTTTTGTAAAAAATTTACCCAGTGTTTCCTATTTCAACTGATCAGTCTGGATGTAAGGAGACATCCTGTTCCATCCTCCTGAGGTGTTTTATTCCTCTTACACCACAGACAAAAATTTCAACTTTTTCCTCATTTATATTTGTGGACTGTGGGGATGAAACAGTGGTTCATTCAACAGATTAAAATTTGTCCCTCTTGAAACAAGGTGGGTGTCACTAAATAATCATCTACTAAGCCTGAGATAAATAGCTGTTTTAGTGTATACTACATGGGAACATCAGCCAAAAAAAAACAACAATAAAATGAGATTTGTATGATTTTTATTTCTTATATTTTTTTATTATTTTGTTTATTTTTCTTATATTTGAGCTCTGAACCCTTTTCCCAGTGTTTCCTCAACTCTCTTTAAAGAGGAGATATTACACTTTTTTCCCCCACTTTTCTGACCAGTAAATGTTGTTTCATTGTCGACATTCCTTTTAGAGGACATCAGAGTGTTAAAGAACAAGGTTAGTGCATGTTTGCTGTTTGAGATGGCAGTAAACACAAGGTTTTCACACCAGAATATCCACTTACCATGGTCTGCCTCTCAGTGCACTGAGCGTGGAGCTTTCAGTTGTTAAAAAGGAACCAATTAGAGCAGAGTAAGCACGGAGACTGGAAAGACCATAAATAGGAGGAGGAATCCAAACAGGCCCTCCAGCAGACACTCAAAATCAGTGTTTCAGGGGGAGGTGGGGAAGCAGCTCCCTGAAGAACTGTGGAGTTTTCTGGATTAGGAATTGTGCTATGGTGCTCCACTGGTACGAAATTAAAAATAAAGGGCTGAAAATGGGTATAATATCTGAACTTTAAGTGTATACTACACAGAAACATAATGAAAAGTGAACTAAAATGAAATTTATGTAGTTTATATTTCAACTAGGTCTGAAGCAGGTCAGGTGAGCTCTGCGCTGTGTTAACCCTACTCATTCAAAAATGAAATTTAAACTGCTATTCCCAAAGGTGTTTTAGTATGTACTATGCAAAAATAAGAAAAGTGAATAAAAAATGTTATGGTTTACTTTTACATTTTAAAGCGTGTTAATGCTAACACCGCTGCCTCCAAGTGACAGTGACAAACTGTGAATGTCCGTCGTTTTGATTCGAGCATAATATTTTTAATCCCGACATAGGTGCCCAATCAGATTGCTCTGTTCCCATGTCATATATGCTAGTACTTGTTATGTCAAGTTACCAAGAAAAACACGAAGCTTAAACTTTTCCTTGGCTCTCTAAGACCACCCAGGCCTGAACAGCAGCAGCCAGATCGAGAAGTTTCAGGAGAAAGCGCAGATGGAGCTGCAGGATTACATACAGAAGACTTATCCAGACGACACATACAGGTCTTTACTTTGGTCTATGTCTTGGTCACCTTTCTGCTCTTATTACCTACCCTTATTAATTGCATACTCTGATTTGGTTGGTAGACTGGCACGAACCCTGATGCGTCTGCCAGCGCTGCGTCTGATGAGCTCCAGCATAACGGAAGAACTTTTTTTCACCGGGCTTATCGGCAATGTTCCCATTGACAGCATCATCCCTTACATCCTCAAAATGGAGACCGCAGACTACAACAGCCAAATCAGTAGTCCTACCGCATGACTCCTCCTGAGTGGCCTGTATTAAGCTACAGGTGCAGACTGAAATCCTATAATCTCCCATCGTCACTTGCCTTCATCGCAAAGCAATGCAAACGTTCGGACCATCAGTTTCTACCTTCCCTCCCCCCCCCCCCCCTTCCTGCGTCGAGCATTTCATTTTCCAAAACAAATGCCGTAACAGCAATTTTGACTTGACTGAATGCTATTGAATGTGGTATGCATTGTAGTTCTCAAAGAGTGATGCACCATGGGACTTTGAGTTTTAAAACTCAGTATTGTTTTATTGTAAAATGAAAAGAAAAAAAAGTCAATCAGCTATTTTTACGCACTTGTTTTCCAGCCAGAGACGTTATGGTGGAGAGGAAAACGTACCATACGCACGCCTTTTTTGTATTATTTATGATCTGTGTATTCAGGATTCGACTCCTTCTCAATGAACTGTATTAGTGTTTATGGTAGTATCATGGAGATCAGTCCATCTTGAAAATAACCTCATTGTGAATTCTTATGCAAAAGGGTTGCATTGGTCTCTCTGTGATCCAGGGGTCCTGGGTCGAACCTAGGATCTTTTTCTTTGCCTTTCTTAAGCCTGTATCTCAGAGTAGTTAATGCTAACAAACGTAGCAAATTTTTTTTGTCAGGGTTCATAAAAGGCTGCTAAAGCGTTCGCTAACGGTTTTTAGGCTCTGTGTTTATTTTTCTGCAAACGGATGCAACGCGGGTCACTAAAGACCTTTTTGGTTTGCCAAGTAGTGAATTCAATGCTGAGGAGGATTTGCTCACCTTTTTATAGGGTTGGGTCCATTAGTCATTCTTTTTCTTTCTCTTCTTTTCTTCTCAAAGGCACCAGACAAAATAGTTCTTCCTCAAGGGCAGCAGCATGTTGGGCTTCTTCCTGAGAGAAAACCTTTTCCATCTTCTGAAAATCCATCTTCTATATCTGGGGAGGGTTTGCTCCTCCTTTTTATAGGGTTGGGTGGTTCAATTCCAAGATTGGACTGACATTCGCCTGGTATTTTACCAGAAGTTGGCAAAAGGTCCCAAACATTCCCAAACAGTTGCAAAACAATGGCAGATTGTTGCTAATTGCCGCTAACATTTGCTAACAGTTGCTAACGTTCGCCAGCTCTCTTTTGCGAACACTTCCACAAACACTGGCACAAATGTTGCTAAATGTTGCAAATTGATAGAGACAAGTCCTGAGTTTGGTGAATCCAAAATTTGTGACGTTCGTCAGCATTCACCGTTCTGTGAGGTACAGGCTTTAGTGTGTCAGATATTCCTACATAAACAAGCACTATTACTTCTAGGATCCTAGAATCCTGTTAAGCCTAGTGCTGCACTAAGTGTCCATGCAGTGTCCGTAGTGAACCATTATTCAATATTTAAAAGTGTTTTTTACAGGTTTAAGCCACTGGTTAGGCTTAATCTAAATACCTGATATACAGCATGTGAGCCCTGAATCTATAACACCTCTACTGTTCAGACAATCAGAAAAAAAAAGAAGGATGATGCACTTATTCTGGACGTTACCTGTTCATCACTTGCATACAGTACTCTTCTTATATTTTTTCCATCCTTCTAGCAACTGTATTTATTCAAATGACTCCTCGTTATATATCAATTTCCGTTCCTTTCCATTCGTCTTTTAATCCTGCTTTGATTTTATGTCTCGAGTTCAAGGACAAGGCAGCGTAGTGGTTAGCATGTCCACCTCACAGCAAAAAGCTCCTGGGATTGTGTCCTGGGTTTGGGGTTTCTGTGTGGAGTTTGCATGTTCTCTCTGCGCTTGTGTGGATTTCATCCGGGTTCTCTGGTTTCCTCCTACAGTCCAAAGACATGCATATTTGGCTAATTGGCTGTGCCAAATTGCCCCTAGGTGTGAGTGTGAATGGTTGTGTGGGTGCGCTGTTCAGAGTGTACCCCGCCTTCACGCAGTGTCGGCTGAGATAGGCTCCAACCTTACCGCGACCTTAACAGGATTAGTATTAGAGTTCTAGGATGATTTAAGCTTTGACTGTGGTGTCCTGTATAGGTAGTGAGCTCGACTCTTACTGTTCCATTACATTTTTATTTATTTCTTATAAACTAGCCGTTGTGGCTCCATGTTTTCTGCCATTATGAAATCAAAATCATTACAGTTGTTTTTCTGTGAAACGTACTCCAAGTACAATCATGCACTTACGAACATTATACAAAGTATGAAATACATTTATTTACCCTAAAGGGCGATCTTCAGACATAAGGAAATAAATATCTACATACCAGAAATGTATATGTACTGAAAAAAAGAAACCTACCTAAATATTTGGGTTAAAAACCCATCCAGACTGTTTTTAATTGCTGTTGTGTTTTCTTGTTCAATGAGATTTATACTACATGTCATTTCATTAAAAATGAATGCATGTCTATTTTAAACTGTTATTTCCTCTGGCAATGAGATGTACAACATAGGGGGGTTTATTTGTTTGTTTTTTGTATATAATGCATGGAATAGTTAATGCATTTTATTAAATGCTGTACCAAGATGGTGTATAAATGTTGTGGCTTAGAAATACATATTTATCTGCCAGAGACTAACCCTGGGTTTACACTGGGGCATGATGTCCATGATCTCCATGATTTAAATAAGCGTGGAGCTCCAGATTTATGACCACGTCTGGAGCATGATTAAGGTATAAAAAGGAGGCAGGGTGCATTCTAGAGTTGAAACTTGAAGCAATCATGTAAGTTCATTAAGTTCTCCTATGATGGCACATCAAGGTCTGTTAAGCACTACTGCACTCTACCACTACTCAAATCATCGAATCATAATACATCGTAATAATCGCGATCACCACATATCCACCAAGTTCCCTGAAGATCATCACGACTCCACCAGGCCCCCTTAAGATCATCATGATTCCACCAGGTTCCCTCTAGATTATCACATTTCCACCAAGTTTCCTCAAGATCATCACGACTCCACCAGGTTCCCTCAAGATCATCATGATTCCACCAGGTTCCCTCAAGATCATCATGATTCCACCAGGTTCCCTCTAGGTCATCACGACTCCAAGTTCCCTCAAGATCATCATGATTCCACCAGGTTCCCTCAAGATCATCATGATTCCACCAAGTTTCCTTAAGATCATCAAGACTCCACCAGGTTCCCTCAGGATCATCAGGACTCCACCAGGTTCCCTCTAGATTATCACATTTCCACCAAGTTTCCTCAAGATCATCACGACTCCACCAGGTTCCCTCAAGATCATCATGATTCCACCAGGTTCCCTCAAGATCATCATGATTCCACCAAGTTTCCTTAAGATCATCAAGACTCCACCAGGTTCCCTCAGGATCATCAGGACTCCACCAGGTTCCCTCAGGATCATCAAGACTCCACCAGGTTCCCTCAAGATAATTAGGATTCCACCAGGTTCACTCAAGGTCATCACAGTTCGATCCCACAACTCCCCACGCTCATCACGATTGTGAAGATCGTGGACATCGTGCCCCAGTGTAAACCCAGGGCAAAAACAAGCAAGTTATTACTATTCTTTTTTTAATGTACATTGCAGAGAAACTAATGACCTCAGAGTCTTGTCAACAAAAGCCTTTTTTAAAATATACACTTATTAACTAGTTGTGTTGGGTGCATCTTTTTTTTCCTCCACCAAGGAAATTATGTTTTACCCTCAGTGTATGTGTGTGTTTGATAGTAGGATTATCTACCAGAGGCTGAGCTTCGCACAAAGAAGATTTTGGAGATGATCTAATAAACTCTGGATCCAGGAATTTTTTTAAAAGTATTCTTTAACAGTGTGAGATAGGATGTTTTTTTTACATTTTGCTTTATATGAGGGATTGCTGGGCCTGGCTGAGGTTAGTGGTCTTGTTTTAATTATAAAAAAAGGCTAACTATTGTGACACGATTGATGGTTGTCAGAGATTCCACACCCAACTGCAGGTGTTTCGTAATAATTCCATTAACTAAAGAAATATAAAATGTCAAAGAAAGAAAGTCAAAGTTAAAACTAGTAGTCAGCGGCACAGTGACATAGTTTTGAGCACCTCCGCCTCACAGCAAGAAGGACTTGGGTTCATCTCCCAGCAGTGTTTTTCTGTGGAATTTGCATGTTCTCCCCATGCTTTTGTGGGTTTCCTCCGGGTACTCCTGTTTCCTCCCACAGTTCAAAGACATTCACATTAGGGTAACTGGCTGTTCCAAATTGCCTCTAGGTGTGATTGTGAATGGTTGTGTGTGTGTGTGCTGGCCCTGTGATGATCTGGTGAGCTGTTCACAAAGTGTTGGCTGAGATAGGCTCCACCCTCCGTGCGACCCTTATAGAATTAAGTGAGTGACTGTGAGAAGGTGTGGAACATTTTGGGTGGAAAGAAAATTTAACTTGAGGCAGTATGTTCACATGATAGGGCAGTGGTGGCCTGGTGGTAAGGTGCTGGATTGCTGGTCCCAAGGTCGGGGGTTCAAGCCCCACTATCGACGGGTTCTCACTGCTGTCCCCCCAGTGCAGCTAACTGGGT
>JAOUQZ010000034.1:6863680-6876812 GCA_028564935.1 Neosilurus hyrtlii
GCGATGGCCTGGCGAGCTGTCTGGGGTGTACTCTGCCCTCGCCCAGAGTCGGCTGAGATGGGCACCAGCCTCCCCGCCACCCGATTTAGGATTAAGCGCTTCAGAAAATGACATGACAGTATGTTCAGATACCAATGGGGGGAACATTTCTTTATAAATATACCAAGTTTAAAAAAAAACTGCAGTCTTTTTTTCGATTTTTCCAGTTAATCAATGCCATTATACCCCATCTGTGCCTGGCGGGGGTATCTTGCGCCCTGTGAGTGCTCATAGACTGTAGAAAAAGAAATAAGCGCCCTTATATAAGAAATACTGGAATTATTTTCTTTAAGGATTATGAACACCCATTATTTCTCTGTAATGTGTCCTCCAAGCCGCTAGGTGGCAGTTTGTTTGCTCTCCTTTTAAAAGTAAACCTGGAGCAGGACAAGAACAACATGAGCTGGTGTTGAGAATAATATTGCCCAGGCGTGTCGGTTAAAACATATTTAATCATGCCGATGAAAGGAAGGTTTCCTATACGGAGGACATTAGAATATCTCCAGAAAGGAGAAATAGTCTTTAAAAATACGGTGAAGATTATGACGGTGAATTACAACACGAGGGGAGAACTGAGTGAAGGCGCAAGGTCAGGCTGTTAGCATGCTAGCTAACTTTCACTCAGTGTTTATGGTTCATGTGTCAGATATAATCATCACTTAAACGTTTTTATATTTCATCTATATGTATATATATATTCTCTATTCTCTTAAGAAGGTATGTAATTTTATAATTGAGTGTTCTGAATTGTAATAAAGTGTTGAAATGAAACGGTATCAGTTAAATAATCAAATGTTAGGAGCTAATAATCTGTTGTTGAAGCTAAAAGATGGTGAGATTACAGTCCATGTTTGGGGCATTCAACAGTATTTGGTCTGTGGGTCATGAAAAAACATGACAAAAACATGGTTCGGTTGTGATAATAGAGATTAATATTAAAGTGCCTGAATCTGTTTCGTTTAAATATTATATGGAATTTTCAAAAGCTCTTAAATTACTAGACCACAAACAGCCATATCCCATATGTGACGCCACTTTTTACTCAGTGCTTCAGACTATGCTTTAAAAAAATGCTCTTAAGCACTGAGAGAAACAAGCTGCCAATAAAACTGCCTTGGTATTTGGAGATGATCTGCATCTAAAGATGTTCAAGTTGAGGACAAAGTTTAAGAAATGATCAACTAGGAAACGTTTATGTCAAAATGTTGTCCTGTCCGTGATGCTCCCCTTTTATAATCTCTTCCAAGTATTTTACATATATATATATATATATATATATATATATATATATATATATAAATAAGGGTAGTATGGTGGTGGTCAGGCTTTTTTGTGTGGTGATTGCATGTTTGTCCCGTGCTTCCGTGGGTTTCCTCCAGGTATTCTGGTTTTCTCCCACAGTCTAAAGACATGCACAATAGGCCAATTGGCTGTTTAAGATTTCCCCTAGGTGTGAGTGTGAATGGTAGTGTGTGTGTTGCCGTGCAATGGTCTGGCGAGCAGTTCAGGGTGAATCACGCCTTCGCCCAGTGCCGGATGAGATTCCCAACAACCCTAGTAGTGGTTTGGAAATTGAGTGAGCAAGTGACCTACAGATAAACATTCATGATGAGTAAAACCTAGATACTGAATTTATTTACAGGGTTATGAGGGATTTAGTTTTCAAAAATGTTCCATCTGTGACAAAGTAATACTGTGGAATGCCCCATTTGTATTCAAAATTTAGTCTTGAAACAGAATTTAAAAACATTTCTTTTTCTTTCATGTGCAGGAAGTTTGTGTTCTTTTCTGTGCCACAAATCCAGTACAAGAATCCCTGGGTTCAAATCATGATGTTCAAAAATATGACCCCTTCACCCTTTCTCCGATTCTACCTTGGTAAATACATGTTTATTTTTTGTCCGTATGATATATTAATTACCAGTGAAGTATCAGGGTGACACGGTGTCGTAGTGGTTAGCAAGTCCACTCCACAGCAAGATGGTCCTGGGCTCGACAGGGGCATTTCTGTGTGGACATGTTCTTTGAGTGCTTGCATGGGTTTCCTCCAGGTATTTCAGTCCCACAGTCCAAAGACATGCACATTAGGCTAATTGGCTGCTCCAGATTGAGTGTGAATGGTTGTGTGTGGACAGTGGTGGCTCAGTGGTTAAAGCTTAGGGTAACTGATCAGAAAGTTGGGGGTTCAAGCCCCAGTACCACGAAGCTGCCACTGTTGGGCCCTTGAGCAATGCTTTTAAACTTCAATTGCTGAGTTGTGTAAAAATGATGAATGTATGTGGCTCTGGATAAGGGCATGTCAAAATGCTGCAAACAGAAATGTGTTCGCCAGTGTGTGCTGAGATAGGCTCCAGCCCCAACTGACCATAGTAGGATTAAGCGGTTTGGCAAATGACTGAAGTATCATAGAAATGATACTAACCTAAAACTGCCTTTCCATGTAGTTTTCTGGATGGCAATAAACTCACACATGAGCCGAGTTCATGAAGATGAAATAAGTATTGAATATCAAGGCTTTTGGAAACACTTGTTTAAATTTTATCAGCTGTCATAAGATATTTTTATGTTTTGGTAGATGATGGAGAGCAGGTGTTGGTGGATGTAGAAGGTAAAGACTATAAAGAAATAACCCATCATGTCTGGAAGATCTTGGGCAAATCAGAGTAAGTATTATTTTACCTGTGAAAATGCCTGAACGAAATGTCCGTAATCAGTCGTTAGTGTCTGCTAAATCAAAACAGTAAAAATAATATATTTTAATATTAAAATAATGTTGATTGGGTTTCATTCACCTCTGTCTACCTCTGCCAGGAGATTGTTTTCACATGTGTTGCTTAGTTTATCTGTCTGTCTGATTGTGTGCAATATAACTCAAAAAGCAATCCATTGATAATTTCTTTTTAAGAGTAGGGTGTGGTACAAGGGGGAAGAGGGACACTTACATTTTGGAGGTGATCTGGGCATGAAATCATAAAAAAAGCCCTATTATTTAACATGAGGCAAAATGTTCATAGCCTAGTAGGTTATCAGTTTATATCCACTTTGAGGTCGTTGAACCTCATGAATTTAGAATTAAAATACTAACACACTGTGTGCATGCACAAGACTTTTAAACAGAACCACTTGTGTTTTCCCTCACAGTAAAGTTTTACAAGCTGAGGCGTTGGCCAAGATGGAGTCTTCCAACCCTGCAAACTTTGGGCCCAAGAAGTACTTCCTGCGCGAGTGTATAAGTGAAGTAGAAGGGCAGGTTCCTCACCCTGGTCGCGTACCCTTGCCCAAAGAGATGACTGGAAAATACAGGACCAAAATGGCTGCCAGTGCCGAGGATTAATACTGATTACAGGAAAATTAGAGGACTGAATTCTAAAATTCCTGCCGAGTGGACTGTCCTTCCCAGTATGTGGGGGAATGCTTTTGAGAAACAGCCCATAATATTAATAATAAAGTAATAATTGTTTTGTAAAATAAAAAATGGACTATTATTAGTCTTCATGAAGACTTGGTAGTAATCTAATGACATCACAGTAAAGATTGATTCGAGCACCGTATTCTTATTTAATCAGTTTTATTAGTGCAGTGTTTGCATTTTGAATGTGAACAGACTTCTTTACTTATTATTAACATTCACCACAAACACATCACGTATGCTGACTTATTAAAGAAATATCACAAACCAGCTCTGGCCCTGCGCAGATGTTTTAATAGTGGTACTCTTTTGATATTTAGTTGTTGTTTTTTATTTTAATCCCCCGCAAGGGAAATTGCCTCTGCATTGAACCCATCCAAAGTGAGCACACACATTGGGGGCACCTGGATAGCAGTTGGGGGTTAGGTGCCTTGCTCAAGGGCACTTCAGCAAGGAAGAGAAGGGAAGGTGCAGCTCACTCCCCCACCGCCACACATTTTTCCTGCTGGTTCTGGAATCGAACCAGCAACCTTTCGTTCCCGAAGCCGCTTCTCTAACCATTAGGTTACGGCTTCCCCCAAAGCTCCCACATGGCCCGTACAGGGAATCAGTTTTATTAGTGCAGTGTTTGCATTCTGAATGTGAACAGACCTCTTTACTCATTAACATTCACCAGTTAATGTGAACTACTGATCTGTTAATGAGAACTGTGTATTGATTCTGTCCAAAAGTGTATAAGAGAGATCTCTCAGTGCAGAACTCTGTAGTGTTAGACATCATCTCCTTATTTTAACTTGCATGTAGATAAAATATTCAATCAGACATCCAGAACAGACTGTTGAAGGTGCAGCATAACGGGTCAGAAAGCTATTAGAAAGTTCTGCAGATTCAGCGACATTCACATCACACAATCAAGTGTGGAGTTGATGAACGGATTAGAAACGACTCAAGATTAAGACACAAGTCTTAACAACATAAACCCACTTTTGTCCGATGTTTACAAATGGATAGGTTCCCAACTGAGGCAGTTGATGATGTAGTAACAGGATCATCTCAAAATACTGCGATGGTTTTCTTATACAATGCTTTCTTGTAATAAGGAGCTACTGATGCCAAAAATATTCATACAAAATGAACCCACAGTCACTTAGTTTTCTACAAATTTACATGGAGGAATATAATCATGATGGAATTCCATCCGTAGTGTGAAGCCCTTTGAACAAAACAACATTTCCAACATGCTGATGATAGTGTTATGAGAAGAATATTGCAAAGTTATTGTGTTTCAATTAATACATTCACTGACTCACTCTTTCCAAACTGGAGAGGCCGGAGCCTATTTCAGCCAAATCGGGCGAAGGCGGGGTACACCCTGAACACTCTGCCAGAGCATCACAAAGCAACTCACACAACCATTTACTCTCACCCTGAATCTAGGGACAACCTGGAACAGCCAATTAGCTTAATGTGCATGTCTTTAGACTGGAGGAAACCAGAGAACGCAGAGGAAACCCATGCAAGCACAGGGAAAATAAGCACTCCACACAGAATCTTTCTCACCAAGCACACGACTCAAACCCAGGACCTTCTTGCTGTGAGGTGGACATGCCAACTCCTGCACTGCAATGTCTTGCCGCCATTTTTAATATATAACCAACATATATATCCTGAGGAAATCTGATGTTAGCCTTATCTCATGTTAGAAAACCAATTTGTTGGTCTGGCTCACACGTGCAAGCGGTTTCCTAACATCGGGCCTCATTTATCAAAGTGCATACAAAGTGCTTCCATTAAAAAAAATCCTGTAAGAGTTCCTGAGTTTGTCTAAACTTATGTTAATATGTAGCTTTAAATCATAACTGATTCAATATTGACATTTTATACAACATTTATGCCGGTACAACTCAATTATTTGGTTCACTGACATACTAATGACAATTTTGTGAAACAAGTCATTACACCAGTCATCAATGTTCTGAACTCATCAATCCAAAATATCCATATTGGATCAGCCATGGCCTAACGGTTAGATAAGCGGGTTTGGGTCAATGGTTCGATTCCCGGACCAGCAGGAAAAATGTGTGGCGGTGGGGGAGGACCCATCGTTTTTACCGCTGCTGGTGGGTGGAGAAGGTTATGGTTTCACCAGCGACTGTTTGACTGTTAGCACAATTACGGAAAAAAAACAGCTGAACCAATTCTTACCAAATTTGGTGGAGGGATGGAGTACGAGCCTGTCAAAAACAAGTAACATTTTGATATACTGTATTAATCCTGTGAGTAAAATTATTGCCCATCCAAAGTGAGCACACGTAAACAGGGAGCACACACACTCGGAGCAGTGGGCTGCCACATACATTAGGGTGCTCAGAGAGCAGTTGGGGCTTAGGTGCCTTGCTCAAGGGCACATCAGCCATGAAGGTGAAGGAAGGTACAAATCACTCCCCCACCACCACACTTTTTTTCCTGCTGGTTCGGGGAAAAAACAAGTGACCTATAGGCCCCAAACCCGCTTCTCTAACCAAAAGGCCATGGCTGCCCAGGAATTTAGTAAAAGCTTTTTAACAAGCATTTATTAAAGGACTCTTTCTGTTAGCAGGATTATGGAAAAAAGAAATCGATTTGATATTATTTATTGGGGGGGGCTTGGTCTGGAAGGAACCCTTCAAAAATTTGGAGGTGATCCGTGCATGAAATATGCCAAGTTATAATAATGCCATTTGTGCCTGGTGGAGATACCTTGCACTCTATGAGAACCCCTCTAGTTTTGAGCTTTGCTTTTATTTTTGAGCTGGTGCTAAAGTGGAAATCATCTGGGCTGTGAACACATTGGTATCTCAATTACACTGATCATAAAGCAGATGTTAGTATGAAGAAAATTAGCATTACCAAAACTGTTATAGCAGGTATTTTAAGTTCAGTTTTGGTCTATGAAATGCCAAACACAAACACAACCTGTCTCTTCAAGATTGATAAATGAGGCTCAAAAAACCTTAATTAAACATAGTACTGACTTAATATATCCAAGACATATACAGACACCAAAAGGTTTGTTCATTTAGGACTAACATTAGAAGCTCTACATATAACTAACCAACCACGTCCTTGTTTTTTCCAACTCTCTCCAGCTTTAGAGCTTTAAGTTGTAGGTGTATGCCAACAGCCAGCGCTCGTGGCTGAAACAGATGGTAAAAGATACAACACTTTAAAATTTATCTTTAATTCCAATGTCCTGATCCCAAAAGAAGAAAAAGACAACTTGTATAGGACACAATTTGACTGTTCAGTGTTTTTTTTTCTTCTGCTCCTGTAAAGTGCACTGTAACTCCCTCAGGTTTTGGGACAGTAGCTCCACTTCATCTGTGCGCCCGCTGAGCTTGGCATCAAATATATACGCGCGGATGTTATCAATCTGTTGAAGCAACAGCTCTTCCTCAATGATGTCGTCCAGCGTCGGACTGTCGTCGTCAGTTTCAAAGGGATTGGTTGAAGCGGATGGCGTCCCGCTCGATGTCTCTTTGAAGGGGTTGCTTTTGTCATCGTCCTCAATATCGTCCTCAAAGGGGTTTCTGGAAGAACTTTTCTTTGCAGCATCCACTTCCTGGTCTTTATCATTCTCACCTTCTTCGAAAGGGTTGTATTCTTTGGGTTTTTCACCAGCTTTCCACTGCTGCTCTCTCTGGATCTCTCCACTGAACGGGTTTGTGGAGTCTTCTTCAACCGGAGTGGCATCTTCTTCATCAAATGGATTTAGTGAAGCCTCTCCACCAGGGGGAGTTGTAGTGCATTTATCTCGCTGTAAAGGTGGTGAATTGCCAGGTAACCGTGGAAACGAGTTTATTGTCAAAGCCTTCTGTTCTGGGCTGGTTTCCAAGTCCCATCTGCTATCATCTTCCTTCTCCCAGTGTTCTTCGACATTCTTTGAATCCCCCAAATCTGAAAGCTCCATTCTGTTCATTTTGCTCTTCAGCTCCCTCTTCTGGAGATGAAGGATCTGGCTTCTTTGAAGGTCCTCCTCCTGGGCATGACGTTGGGAGATCTCAATGGCTCGGCTCATCTGCTGAGCGTCAAACTCCTCCTGGAGCTGGCGCAGGTTCTCCTCCAGCATGGCTGCCTCATCGGTGCGATTTGCTGCTCGTGCCTGCTGGAGGAACGACTCGATGTTGGTAATCTGCTGTAGTAGTGGGTCATCTAGTTCGCTGGCTGAGTGAGAAGTCGAAGAAGGCAACCAGCCACCTCCTTTAGTCATGCGAGTGCTTTGGGCTGGCTGAGGGATGTCTCCGTTGGCACTGTGGGATGCACGATTCTTCTCTATTTCAAGTCGCCGCTTTTGTGCTTCAAGGGCTGCCTGAAACAGCAAGAGACAGTCATAGAAAGATGCAATCAAAAAAACAAGCAACATGAAAAGACACTGGAATGCAAAGAACTTTACAGGCCAAACTTTCTCTGCCTGAAGGTGGCACTTCTGATAGATATCTCTATTGAAAGGCAACTGAGGCTGGTGTTATAACAGTAGTGCGGCCCCTTTAAATGGAAATTAAACCCAAACTTAATAACAGCTTGCATACATCGTATTTAATCACATAACATCAAATGTGCTATTGTTATTCCAAGCTTTTTCATGAATAAAAGAAAATTCTAAATCCGTAAACAGGAGGGGGCAACATTGTACTGTGAAAAGTCCAACATGTTTCACCTGTATGCAGCTGTAAACACAGAAGTAATTTGCATATGAATGAACAGTGGGACATACCATTCTTTCTTATAAACAAGTGTATGATTCTCTGATGTATGTAAATGTAAGCTTGTATTATATATAAATGTGCATAGTTTTATATCATTCATATATGTTCACTAGTTTATATCTGTTTTGTTTAGTTTAATATCTGTATACTCTTATTTTTGCCATTATCTTGCTCAATATGAACTGACGGATCCATGTCCTCCTCTTGATAATGCTTACAAAGCACTCTTTGTTCAGAAATGTCCTTGCTCATAATGCCATGTGATGTAAAAGCAGAAAAACGTATTGATCGAAAAATCCATGCAAAAAAAACAAACTTTGTTGAAAGGATGCCCACGTTCTGAAATGGACTTCACATTTGGAAATTAAGAATACTTCTGGTCTTTATATCGTTGGTTAATTAGTGTTTTCTTTTAAAATCATATATTATCAAAACTGATCCAGAAAATAATAAAGTATGGGAGTGTCAGTGCTGGTGTAAAACACTTAAAGATTCATTGCGATTAAAAAAAAAAAAATCATCTTAATCATATAGCTCCTCACCTGTCTCTCCTGCTGTAGCTTCTTCTCCTGTTCTTCTTTTCTTTTCACTTTTAGCTCCTCATATTTCTCTTTTGTAGGAAGAGACATCAGGCCCAGCAGCTTCTCCTGTCCAAGCACGGTAAAGAAGACATATAAATATATTATATGGCCAAAAGTATGTGGGCACCTAACCATCGCTCCTACATGTGGAACTTTAACATGCCAGTATGCACTTTGTATAGATGCAGGTGGCAGCGAAGGGGGGAAAATGCTTGCTTACCACCTCCCTGACTGGTGTTGAGTGTATGCCATGGAGAGGCGATGCCTGATGGGTGGAAATAGGCTATGACTAAATTAGCACCATGCTCCTAAAAGACTGATTTTGCTTTTTTCACTCACTAAACTTTGCCTTTCACCATAATGTCTACTAAACTGACTGTCAAGTCTCTCAAGCATCAGAATGATGTCATGAAAAGGCACATAATGGAGGCATTAAAAACAAAGGAAGCAGTCTCTAATGGCAGCCAAGCCACGACTCCAAGGTCATAAAGAATCTCGAAACAAGTGTAACCTACATGGCGGAGGAGTATGACGAAAAAACGCCTGGATACCCTTGCAATGAGGTATCCCACATGGTGGAATATAAATACAGTTACGGTTCCATTGTGAAAGTGGTCAGGGTTCCAGAGATAGATGCCTCAGGCAAGGAGTCAGCCCTGGTACTTTGTGTACTTTGTGTACATCTGGTTAATGAAATGGGCACCAACATCGATATCCATGATATTGACATTGCCCACCGCATGTCTCCAAGAAATCCAGTTAAAAATGGGGCCAAGCCAATCATCCGTAAATTTGTACGTAGGCTAGCCTTCAACGAGGTGATGGCTGTCCGCAAGAGAGCGCCTAAAGTGGATCATAACATGGTCGGGCTCTCGGCTGAAGCAGATCTTTCCTCAGCTATAGTACTGGATCACCTCGCACCCAATACTCAAGATTTGTACTCTGAAGCAAAGAAGTTCAGAGACATTTTGCTGGACCAGAAATCAAGCCGTATACTTACTCACTTACTCCACGATGAAGGTAGCAATGTAATCTTAGTAAAGGACACTGACCATCTTAAGAGACTCTATTTAAACAAACTTGAAATGGAATCTTAAAATTCCAGGACTAAAATTGTAAGCTTATTTTGGTTTTTCATAATCATGGCTCCTAAAGATAACTATCTATCTATCCTCCCTTTTAATCACTTGTCTGACACTGCTTTCAACTTCACTCTCTATGAACTCGCTAAAGGCCCAATTCATTTCAATCCTGAGAGACATGAATGTTTGAAATTTAATCCTTTATCAAAGCATTACACTCATGATTTCTCAACAGACTTGGATCCCGACAGTAATTTCATGTTCCAAACTTGGCAAAGTACCTATCGCACCGAATATCAAACAAACACACACATCTCCAAACATACTCACTCGATACACACAGAGTCTCATTCCTTAAATCATCACTTCTCTGTAATTGGAATCGCTGAAACTAAAATCTAAAATAACAAAAATCTTTTCTTAACCCATGGATATTACAAGCCATAATGAAATCAATTAGGAAAAAGTCGAGACATTATCAAGTTTTTTTAAACAATCTAAGTGAAAAAAGTGAGAAAACATACAAAACATGCAGAAACAAACTATCAGAAATGCCAAAACACAATACTACAATGATAAATTGGAAAAACTAAAATCAAACTTGAAGGGTACATGGAAAGTGTTCAAAGAATTGATAAATAGACCTAGTGCCCGTTCTCATTTCCCTTCCAATTTTAAATGCAACAATGATACACATGTAGGCCATATCTGATAGGTCATTACCCTAAAACGATCGTTTTAGCTCCAACTGCACCTGCTGAGCTTACTGATATTTTCTGCTACCTAAAAATATTTACGTCAGTCGGTCACGACGAGATCTCATTGTAGGTCATTCACCATTCATTTAGTGAAATAGCCCATCCTTTGTCGCATCTTATAAACCTTTCACCGAGTTCAGGGTTATATCCTGATGCTAAAGTCTTGCCAATTTTTAAAGCTGAGGACCCATCCCTTTACACTAATTATAGACCCATCTCCAATCTCCCAGCATTCTCAAAGCTCTTTGAAAAAGTTATATATAACAGAATCATTAAATTCCTAGTCACCCATAACATATTATACAACAATATGGCTGCGTAAAAATTATTCTACTGCATTTGCCCTCATTCATCTTGTCAACAAAATTACCACTGCAATTGACAATGGAAAAATTGCAGTGGGTATATTTTTTAGACATCTCCAAAGTGTTTGACTCCATAAACCATGATATTCTGCTAGACAAATTATCACATTACAGAATTCGTGCACTTGAATTGGTCAGGAATTATTTTTCTGATCGAAAGCGATATGTCCAATTCTGTACACCTACCAGTCTCATGTGGTATCCCCCAGGGATCCATCCTAAGCCTACTCCTCTTCCTGATCTACATGAACAACTTGCCTAAAGTGTCAAATATTGTAGATTTTATTCTATTTGCTGATGACACAATGATTGTGCATTCTCACCCTGATATAGATATTCTCATTAGCGCCTTAAATTTGGAAATTTAAAAAATTGTTGAATGGTTAAAAGCAAACAAATTCTCATTAAATGTCACATATTATATTCCGTCCTAGACAAAGAAACATCTGCTCGAATGTCAAATTAAACATAGGAGACAATGAAGTAAAACAAGTGGAAACGACAAAGTTCCTAGGTGTATTTAATGACCAACATTTAGCCTGGTACAGATTAGAGATTGATTTAATTTTAAAAAGATGGCTAAATCAATTGGTATAATAAGCAAATCTCACTTCTATTTATCCTATAAAACACTTATATCACTATACTACACACTTGTTCACCCTTACACTACTTTAAATTTAATAGTAACTACTTTACTATTACTTGGTCATCCACATACCCTACAAACCTAAATCGAATATTCTTGCTACAAATACGCATTGTCCGTATTATCTCAAAAGATGATTATCGTGCCCATACTGGCTCTTTATTTTGCTCACATGAAATCCTCAATATCTTTGATATCAACTCCCTTGCCATTGGTACATTCATGTACTCTTACTACAATGGTCTCATTCCAACCAGCTTCAACAATCTTTTCACAACAAATAGAGATATTCATACTTCCAACATACAAAAATCATCTCACTATAGACCACACCAATATTAAACATTCAACCATTCTTTTCCAAGGACCAAGGCTCCTGAACTCACTTCCGATCTTCATCATAATGTCTTCCTCTCTTGCAATTTTCAAATGCTCCATGAAACGATTCCTTGTTGAAAGAAAGTTTATGATCATCCCTGCTTTCTTTCTTTCTTTATAATCACACCAATAAACACCACAATTCTCTTTGTATTATGCTTCTCTTTTTCCCTCGCCAATGTCTATATCTTAACACAATCTATCAAATCTTGCAAAGGGGCCCATCTTGATAAACTCTTAATTTCTTTGGGTCCCCTCACCACTTATTTAATCTTTCAATGACTTATCTTCAATGACAATGACCATTGCAGTGTTTTTTTTGGCATGGCAATTTGTTTGCACTCATTAAAGAATTTTTATGTACTGTGACATTGTTGTGTTCACCTGTGCTTAAGTGATGTCATTCCCATGTTTCTCGTTCTAGTGAGCTACCTGTATTTAAGTGGTCTATTTACAGAATGTCAAATAAATAAATAAACAGATAGATAGATCAATCAATCAAATGAATAAATAAATAAATAATAACAAAATAAACATAATAAAAAATAGGGAAAGAAAAACAAGAACCTGAACCCCACTGACATACCAGGTTTTCGCCAGTTTACTTGTGGCTGAATGATCACAAATCCCCATAGCGATTTCCCAAAAAACAGTGAGTGAAGGTCATTATTACACAGACAAGAAAACAAGTCGATAACGAGATATTAAACACACACATATGGGTGTGAGCTGCCAGGTGTCCACATTTTGCAATATATAAATTTGCATTACATTGCATTATGTACATTACATTATTGATACATTTGCAATATCTCCTTGGAACAAATGAGCTCCATAAAAGGATGAATTATTTACTGATTTTTATTGTTCATGCAATAGTTGACAAAAAAGATATGTTTATATTTATTTTTAATTAAATACAGACTATATCTCAGTGTCACCTGTACAAACAGCGTCGCAGAGTATCGCACCATCTTCTGCAGCTGGACAGATTTAGGATGGGGCGGCACCTCATCTTTTAGGCCAAGTGTCAGGATCTTCTTACTAAGACACACACACACACACATATATATATATATATATATATATATATATATATATATATATATATATATACACACATACA
>JAOUQZ010000034.1:6892079-6908084 GCA_028564935.1 Neosilurus hyrtlii
ACACACACACACACACACACACACACACACACACACACACACACACACACACACACACACACACACACACACTGCTCGTTTTTGGTTGTCAAGGCGCTTCCAGTCGTTCGCATCGAAAGCATTTTATTGTACAGCAAGAATTGCAATTTACACGTGGGCTGTATATCCATGAAACAAAAATAATAATAATAAGAAGAACAATTTACAGATTAACAAGCTCTCCAACTCATGCAATTATATAGTATAGAAAAATAATTCGAAGACCCGTCTTGCAAAGGAATATTCACTTGAATTTTACATAAGGTATATATTACTAACACAAGGACTGGAGGGAGAAGCGAAGTAGAAGTGGTGCAGGCTGAGCTTTGCGTGGCCACATGAGATATTACCGAAATGATTATAATACGATATTCATGGTGTAGCCAAACGCTTGAATACGGTCAATTTCTTCTACAAAGAAACATAACCACCGTGGGTATCTTTGGCTAAACTAGTGCAGCAAAGTGAGAGAGAAGTCTCCGATTCGTCTTTAACAAGTTCTGGCAGAACGAGCTGCAATATCGTGGTGCGTAAAATGGATGCGCTTTTACGCACAGCGTTACTCCGGGTTACTACGGTTTTTATAACGTGTATCGTGTGAAATGTAAACAATCCCAATAGCCAGACATGTTAAATTAATTAAAAGTGAATCAAAATCACGGTGTGATAACTTTCTAGACCATACGTTTGGAAGGTATATATCTCATGTGGCGCAGTAAGGGCGAAGGTGGAAGGAAAATGTACCCATGAGCCGATACGAACGATTTCTTTTTGTCGTGACTGGTAAACATCTCGTCACAGCGCACGTGGAGCCGGTTACAGCATCTCCTGCAGCTCTTCCTGCGCGCTCAGCCGCTTGCCGGGATGCTGGCGTTTCTCGTTTGCACGACTTTGCTTCACTTCATTGAGCAACTGGAGCAACAGACTGGCTTTACTGCAGCCCAGCACATCACACGGACTTCCGGTGGACACTTCCGAAGGCTCCCAGAACCTTTTCCCCGGATGCTGCCGTTTGTCCAGTTCCCAGAAGTCCAGCGCGCTCGCTGCACCCTCGTCAGCCTCGCGCCGGCCGGGATGTTGACGCTTGTCGTACGCGTCGTAGCGCTTCCCCGGGTGCTGGCGCTTGGAAAACTCGTCTTGTACCGACGCCTGACCCGCCAGCTCTGAGCGCCTGCCCGGATGTTGCCTTCGTTCGAGCTCCACCAACAAGTCCGACTCGGCTTCGCGCTTTCCGGGATGCTGCCGCTTTTCAAGCTCCGGAAATTCCTCTTCATAATCGTCCTCATCGCGCTTTCCTGGATGCTGCCGTTTGCCCGGGTGCTGCCTTTTGACCAGCCAGTCTGGCTGCACTGGAAACAGGTCTGGAGACGGAATACAAAAAGGGGGGAAACCATGAGACGATTTGAGAAGGAGACACAACTTACTGTGCATTTAAGTATTTTTCTGCAAGTGTCCAGAAAGAACTTGTTTTTTCCCTGTCACATGATAGGAAAATTGCTATAGAAAAAAGGCTATCATAAAGAAAGGTACCAATCTGTTTAGTATGTATCTGATCCCTTATAGACCATTAGGGATGCATGATTGGCTTACTGATGCACCTGATGCACACACAAAAGTTATGATGTCATTAACACAGCGACAGTTACCTTGCTGTTACCTTCATTTCTCACTTAATCACTCATTTGCTGAACCGTTTAATCCTATCAGGGTCGCGGGGAGGCTGGAGCCTATCTCAACCTGGAGCCCTGGGTGAAGGCGGGGTACACCCCGATGGTACACTATTGCAGGGCCAACACTGACAACCATTCTTACTCACATCTGAGCCTTAGAGCAATTTGGAACAGGGGAGGAAATCCCAAGCCTCCTACCTTTATTTCTGAGAATTTTACATTGTTTTCGCTATTAAAGTTTACTGCCATTATACAGCTTGACCCAGTTAACCATTGTGTGGGCCTTTCATAGTGAGTTGCTTCTGGGGTTTTCTTTCCAAGGGAAGTCTTCAGATAAAGCCTTTAAGTGGATAGCTACCTCACCTGCACATCAAGATGATATAGATGTTTAAAATGTGTAAAAAAAAACACCTTAGTGTTAAATAGCTTTGGATTTAATATTGCAATAAATCATGTAGGCTTCTAACGCCTCATAACTAAATAAAATCCCATTGAACTACATGTGGCTTGCATTCGTGCGTAATGCTGATGCTTCTGAGCTGCAATTTTCACCAATTTCACAATATATGGTTAAAACAAAGAGATTAAATTGTAATGCACACCGTCTGCACTCTCGTCGTCCTCCTGTCTCTGAAGGAAGGAGCGAAGGAGCTGAGCCTCGGCGCGCTGTAACACCTTGTCCAAAGTCGGATTTTCTCCACCAGAGTCACTCGGGACATTTTGGCACTGAATGCTGAACACTCCTAATGAGACGAGGATGAGGAGACACACCGCCCTCATTGCAACTTCGGATGCCCTGAAAATCCAAGTGATCCCACAGTCATAACGTGCATATGAAAAGTAATAATGCATAACATGGTATTTTTTATTATATTAAACAGGCAAGCAATTCTTAAATAATCCCCATTCATTATTAACAACAACAACAAACAAACAAACAAACAAATAAATAAAAATACACCAGATTCAATAAAGGAAACATTAAAAAAAGAATGAAAAAAAAAGAAAAAAATGTGCACCACAAAAGTTCAAAATCCTTAAAACATCATATATTTCAAAAACATTCCTGCAAGAGGAACTCGTTTAAAATATATTTTAATAAATGAACACAAAGTAGCCGCACTTTTTTTTGTTCCTCACCTGTTCTGCACGAAGCTGTTGCCTTATGCGTAAAACCTCTGGATCAACCTTGCCCGAAAACTTGTTGCAATCTTCTCTGCTCCACTTCTGACCTGCAAGGCCGAGATTAACGGTGTGCATCTTTAAAGTTTGCCTTATATAAGCGCCCGCGCCCCCGTCACACCGTTCACAGTTCGGCGGAAGCTTCGTCTCTTTTTGATGTCACCGATTCATCATGCGCGCGCGCGCGTGCGGGTGCCCTGTGTGTCTGTGTGTGTGTGTGTGTGTGTGTGTGTGTGTGTGTGTGTGTGTGTGTGCACTCTAACCTGAGGAGGGCGCAGTACTTTCTAGGTTCTAAACCAGATTAAAGCGAAGGGACTCATTCATAAAACGAAATGCCTTGGAGAGATGTATTTTATCAGAGAGTTATGAGTTTATACACCGACATCTCACGAAGAGATTTGGACTAAATGTTCAGGACGCATGCAGGATCAGACTGAATGTGAAAGAAAACCAGCATATCATAGGTTTATTCTGTTAGAGTAATCTGACACTGTGAATGTTAAGAAATGTGAAGAATTCACTGCTACATGTTAAGTAATGGAACACTAAAAAGTTTACCTCTAAGTACCATATGGTACTTTTCTGAAATAAAGACCTTTTTGGTGAATAGCACATCTACTTACAAAGAGACGACTTTATAGAAATAAACTTTACATTGCAGCTTTTTCACTCAAATCTCTATCCATCTATCAGTCTGTTTTCTGAGAAAACTCACTTAAATGATGTACTTCTAAGTACATTTCCATTCATCCATTTTCTAAGCCGCGTAATCCTAATTAGGGCCGCAGGGAGGCTGGCGCCCATCTCAGCCGACTCTGGCGAATGTAGGGGAACACCCTGAACAGCTTTCCAGGCTATTGCATGGCCAACACTCATACAACTATTAACACTCACATCCACACCTCGGTGCAATTTGGAACCGCCAAATAGCCTACTGTGGATGTTTTTGGATTCTGGGAGGAAACCGGAGTGTCACCATGCCACGGTGCCACCTCCATTTATCCATTAATTTCTTATTCCGAACCACATAATTCTACTAGGGTCACATCGAGACTGGAACCCATCTCAGCTGACTCTGTGTGAAATCAGGATGCACCCTGAATACCTCACCAGCCTGTCGCAGGGCCACCACACAAAACCATTCACATTCACATCTGAGCAGTTAATTAAACTGATGTGGGGAGGAAACCGGAAGACCTGGAGGACACTCATGCAAACATGGTGGAACATGCAAACTCCATGCAGAAACGCCCTTGCCAAACCTGAGACTTGAACCCAGGACATTCTTGCTGTGAGGCCAACTGTATGGGCACAAGAATAATATTCACATTTTCTTGCACTGAGAAAACTCACTTATATGATGAAGGTCTAAGTACATTTCCATTCATCCATTCAATCATTTTCCCGAACCTCTTTATCCCACTACAGTCACAGAGAGGCTGCCGCCGTCAGCTGAAGGCATGATGCACCCTGAATACATCACGATTCTCTTGCACAATGCCACCACACACAACCAGTCACACTCACACCCGGTGCAATTTGGAACAATTAATTTATATTTATATCATTAGGCAGACACCCCTATCCAGAGGGACTTACATTTATAATTTTAACTAAGCATTTGAGGGTTAAGGCCCTTGCTCAAGGGTCCAATGGTGGGAACTTAGGGGTACTGGGGCTTAAACCATCAGCTAGGATCAGCAGTCCAGAGCGCAAAATACTGCCCAAACCACTGCCCTCACAAATTTAACGCAAGACATAAATTTCACGAATATATGCCCTCGCCAAGCTCGAGGTGGACGTGCTAACCGCTATGCCACAGGGCTGCCACACTTAAATTCAATAACATTTTTATTGTATTACATTTCTTCCTATCAAAATCCCTAATATGCATGCTATAGAAGATAGTTGTAATGGAAAAATTCTCTGGGAGAACATGAGGAACAAAGTTTGACAGGAATCAGTATTCATTACACTCTTCTGTTCTGGGTGACGCCAAATAATAAGACTAATGTATTCCAAAAACGAAGCAAATGTATTCATATACACATCACAGTGATACAGCATCAGTCTTTAGAAGGTACAGGTCTACAATATGAAACTGAGATTATCCACTAAAGCAAACAAGAGATTTAGGGTTAAATCATTGTTTTTTCTCAGATGGTGTGAATCTTGAGTTATCCGTGCGGGATCGTCCACAGCTATAGGAGGTGACTCACAGTTGCAGAAAACTCAGCAAGTGCAGAAAACTAAAGCATCAGGATGAATCAGACAAGCAAGAGAGCGAGAGCAGCCACAGCAGGATCAGGATGCGTCAGGATCCCGCGCCAGCATCAGCTCACAACAAACTCCATTAAGAAACATTCACTTTCCACACCTATGCAAGACAAAACTTTATTCATCTTAAATTTTAAGATGCTGTCCCTTTTGTGGTTTTCTAACAATATTACAACATTGGAGCAATATGTTTTTTTACTGAGTATGATGTTCATATGATCAAACAGAGACTAAGACACTTCGCTGTTTACTTTGAGCTATACTTACCTAAGGTGGTATGGTGGCCTAGTGATTTGCATATCCACCTGACAACAAGAAGGTCCTGGGAATGAGTCCCACGCTTGACGAGGGAGTTTCTGTGTGGAGTTTGCATGGGTTTCCTCCTTTTTAAGGAGCTAATTGGCTGTTCCAAACTGCCCCAGATGTGATTATGAATCGTTATGTGCTAATTTACATTTATTGCATCCAGAGAGATTAACATCTCATCTACACAACTAAGTAGATGAAGGTTAAAGACCTTGCTCAAGGGCCCGACAGTGGCAGATTGGTGGGACTGGGGCTTGAACCCTAACCCAACGATCAGTAATCCAGAGCCTTACTCACTGACCCATAATTGCCCACCACTGTTGGACTGGTGAGCTGTTCAGGATGTACCCAGCCTTCAACCAGAGTTGGCTGAAATAGTCTCCAGCATCCCTGCAACCTTAATAGGAAAAAGCAATTGAACAGATGAATGAATGGAACTATTTAGCTAAAAGTTTGTGTCTGTGTTAGCTGTGCGATAGACTGGCAGCCTGTTTAGGGTATTGGGTGTAGAGACTATTGCTTTAAGTCAGCTTAGATTCATTTTGGATTGTGCTTTGTCACAGGACATACCTCAAGGAATTCTAGTATTTTTGGAGAAAAATACATTCACCAGACAATTTATTACCCAGCCTGCACTTATATGTGGGACTGCCCACAACAATTGATTTCCCATTAGTTACCCAACTAGTACGAACAGGGTGTCTATATGTGTTAACCAAAATGGGGCTCACTTAGATGTCTCAAGTGGGCTTTAAATAAGATGCAAATATTTGGGCCCATGCACACTTGGTGCCCATGTAGCCAAAACATAACCAAGGTGGGATCCACATCCACATGTGGGCAGTTGACATGGGGCAACTATGGAACTCATAAATAATCCCATATAATGGAACCCATTTTTCAGCCCACTTACTACCCACTTGGGTCCAACATACAAGTGCTGGCTGGGTCGCCTCACGTTGCTTTCAAAACAACCTCAGATCTTCATGGCATGGATTCTACAAGACTTTGAGATTCTGGTCCATGCAGACATGACTGCATAATGCAATTCCTCCAGATTTTTTAGGATGTCTTACAGATTTTTCTTGCTGCAAATCCCTCATTGTACCACATCTCAAAGGTGTTCTGTAGATCTGGGGATAGAAGACCAGTGAAAAACACTGAACTCACCGTCATGTTCAAACAGCCAGAGATGAATTTTGCATTGTGATGTGGTGCATTATTATGTTGGAAGTAGCCATTGAAATAGGTGCATCATGGGATACACAAGGCCAGTAATATTATCCCATAATGTGGGAATTCAAGTGATGATTTATTGTTTTTAATTGGCACATATGGTACCAGGAAAACATTCCCCACACTACCACCAGCCTGGACTGTTGACACAAGTCAGGGTGGATCCATAGATTCATGCTGTTCCCTGCTATAAAAGCAATGTTACTCATGACTACTCTAGTCGGAATCAGAAATAACAATTCTTTCATACTTTTATGTTTTATATCCTTCTTGTTTGTTAAATTTAGCATATTTTAATTTTTGACTGTTTGCCAACAGGCCACTTTTAATTATTGATCTTATTTCTACACACCGATTTATATAATCTATACAGATTTTTATATTTTGAGCTGACTTGATCTGAATTTGAAGAATGGCTTACCACAACCCTAACAGGACAAAGCTGTTTAGGAAATGGAGTTTGCATGTTCTCCCTGCACTTGTGTGGGTTTTCTCCAGGTACTCCAGTTTCCTCTTACAGTCCAAAGACATGCACATTAGGCTAATTGTCTGTCCCCTAGTTGTGAGTGTGAGTGGTTGTGCGTTTGTGTTGCCCTGTGATGGTCTGGCGAGCTGTTCAGGGAGGTACCATGCCTTTGCTCAGTGTTGGTTGAGATAGGCCTCAGCCTCCCAGCGACCCTAGTATGATTAAGTGCTTTGGCAAATGTGAGTTAGAGTGAGAGTTAACTGTTTCAATATTTGTCTGACTGGCAGTAAAGGTGGCGGTGTAACTGCTTTATTTATTTATACTCTCCTTGGTATAAAAATAAGTTTTTTATTTGCTTGTGACAACTTTAGACAAAAAGAAAGGAAGATCTGTCAAAGAAAGAAAAACTGAAACAGAACGCATGTAAAGCTATGCTGGATATTAAAGCTAAGGCGAAGTCTAGACCTTTACCAGATATTTCACAGTATCATTCTTATAGATATAGAGTATAATCTACTAGAAACTGAGGGAGTCAAAGAGATTAAATTTCCTATGCTTGTTCTATATTGGCTATTATGAAGTGGTCCTTTCTGCGGGAGCGTCTGGGCCTCTGTGGTCTATTTTTTTTTAAATAGCATCCTATTTTATACTGCTGGTTGGACAGAGACACACCTGTGGTTGAGACTTTGCCCAGGGGCCTTAGCACGCTGGGGGCCTAACAGGGACTCAAACCCACGACCTCTTGGTCATGAGCCTAGCACCCTAACCACTAGCCCACCATCCACACATTATATATATATAGATGTAACTCAGTGTCCACATGTCCTCTACACAGCAACAAAACCTTAGGAATTGCTTTTCCTGGAGCATTTAATCTGCTACAGCATCTAACAGACCCAGCCCATGTATTATGTCATATTCTGAAGTTTAATTATTACCAAGGGTGTCAGTGTTCCCACTGTGAATGTTAAGGACTTTGCTCTCTTATCATTTCTGTGTTTTCTTTGATGAGCTCATTGTTCCTATCACCCAAACTATATCTAAGTCTGTCAAAATGAGACAAGAATAGAATAATGAGAATATTCTATTTATGGAACCAATGATGCATAATAAAACACTATAGTCTGTGGTTGACTGTCCTAATTAGTTTAACTTTAAATTCTCAGGGTCCTCCATGCTTTAGGACCTGTCAAGGCCAAAATAATTTCTGTTAAACACAGTGACATACTAGTAGAAGTGGTAAGCACGTGCGAATCACAGCAAGTCCTGGGTTCAATTCCTGGGCCTGGTTGTTGCTTGTTCTTGTTGCTTGTGTGGAGTTTGCTTCTTCTCCCTGTGCTTGCGTGAGTTTCCTCCGGGAAATCCACTTTCCTTTCACAGACCAAGGACATGCACATTAGGCTAATTTCCCCTATGTGTGAGTGTGAATCGTTGTGTGTGTGTTGGCTCTGTGAGGCTCAGGTGAGCTGTTCAGTGTGTATCCTGCCTTCACCCAGAGTCGGCCGAGACCTGGGCTATAGTAGGATTAACACCAGAGAAATACCACAGGAGTAGAAAAATGAGCACTGGATTGATTATAATGTTTTCAAATAGAAAAATCTGCACATACAACAGGTTTGATGATTCATTCATTTATTTTCTAAGCCGCTTAATCCTAATTAAGGTCGCGGGGAGGTTTGCACTCATCTCAGCCAACTCTGGGCAAGGACGGGTACACCCTGGACAGCTCGCCAGGCCATCACAGGGCCAACACTCACACAACCATTTACACTCCCACTCACACCTAGGGGTGATTTGGAACAGCTAATTAGCCTACTGTGCATGTTTTTGGACTGTGGGAGGAAACCAGAGTACCTGGAGGAAACCCACACAAGCACAGGGAGAACATGCAAACTCCACACAGAAACACCCAAGCTGGGAATTGAACCCAGGCCCTCTAGATGTGAGGCAGACGTGCTAACCACTGCGCCACCGTGCCGCCTGTTTAAAGATTTTATTTCTTTAATATCATTTAGAGGAATATTAACAGCATTCATGCTCTTGGTGATACCATGGATAGGGTAACAAATCACTTACTCACTCAGTCACTCATTTTTGCTTGCTGTGACATTGAGCTTTGACCTTGACCTTCCAAAAAAAATTACATTTCAAGACCCGGGTGGGGTACAATAGTGACTATGTCTAGCTGAAACACGTTGGGTAGTTTTGTCAGGAAATTGTTCACAAACAGACAAACAAACAAAAAACAAATGGCGCCAAAGAAAATATCTCCTATAGAGGTGTATAGAATTTACTGTGATGTATAGATTCATGTGTTAACACCCCCTCCCCCCAATACATTCATTCATTCATTTTCTGAACCGCTAAATCCTAATTAGTGTCACGGGGAGGCTGGCGCCCATCTCAGTTGACTCTGGGTGAGGGCAGAGTACACCCTGCACAGCTTGCCAGGCCATCGCAGGGCCCAATACATCATATGGAAATTAATATACTTTCTACATAATATTTTAACTAGCAAACATTTCACCATCTTTAATGCACTGCCTACAGATAAAGGTACGATACTTGAATAAAACATTACATAATAAATGCAATATTCTTGAGTTGAGAAAGAATTAAGCAGCAGAGAGAGTTAGTCTTATCCCCTTTAGCAAAAAATTTTAAACAATTTTCAGGCATTAAGTCTCATCAGCTTTCAGAAATTTTTGAATACTCTTTCAAGTAAACTTTTTTTAGTTGCAGGGAATATGATATACTGCCGTTTGAAAATTACTCCATTTCCTCTTTCTGAGCCATTTTTTAGTGGGTTTACAAGTGTGTTTAGGATAACTAGAGGCCTCTGATGGGGCTGCAGCGGCTACCTAGCCATTATAAACAACTGGCGGCCATTTTGCTGACCGTAACCTTGACCTACACTGACCTTTGCACTCACTCATTTGTTAAACAACTTTATCGTTCTATTAGGGTTGCATGGAGGCTAGGTCCTATCTCAGCCAACACTGGGCAAAGGTAGGGTACACAATAAGCAAGTCGCCAGACCATGACAGGGCAACACGCACAAATAATCACACTCACACCCTGAGGGGAATTTTCAAACCGCCATTTAGCGTAATGTAAATGGTTTTGGACAGTGGGAGGAAAGTGGACTACCCAGAGCTAACTCACCCAAGTACAGGTAGAACACGCAAACTCCACACAAATACACCCGAGCCAAGACCGGGACTCGAGCCCAAGACTTTCTTGCTGTGCCGCGAAGTTGCTTACCACTACACCACCATGCAACCGTGACCTTTTCATAAACTTCTTTTAGCCTTTGGTCCGCTGAAAATTTGTTGGTAATGTGTTAAGCAGTTCTTGAAATATAGGTGTGTGTAGCCACTAAAGAAATACATAAATTAACAAACAACTACTAAATGAAAAATATAAATGCACAAACTGAGAGAAGTGAAAACAGTACCAGCTACACTATTGCGGCTGGCAATTATGCTGAATGATCCTATTGAAAGGACCACCATGAGTCTAATTTCAGCTTTCGGACATAAGGTCTCACATTGTCTTAAAGCACCCTTGGATATAATGTAGAATTCATCATTGAATCAATAACTAGCAGCTGTCCAGGTTTTTCGACTTTTCACATAATGTACTGTGACTGTGGCCAAACATCATTGATGGGTTTCTAAAGAGCACATTATTTTTAAATGTCTTTACAAGGGGTATAAAAAAGAATCACTCTCTTTAAAATAATCACATTTTGTTGCTCTCCCATGTGAAATAAAGACACACTGGAAAAAAGTTCTATTTTTATACTTATACTTTTATAATTTATATAACAGTCAACTGAAAGATATAATAGCATCTGAATTTTAGAAAAAAAAAACAAAACAAAAAAAATCTGAATCCCTGAGATGGTTTAAGGATCACCTCCTCATAAAAATATTTATGAATCCACTTAGGTGTAACTTATCACCTTCTCCACTGCACAATCTATTTTAATTAGACAAGAAATGTGGATTGGGTGATTCTTATCTACATTCACTACACAACTACTAGTGTTTTATATTAAATCCATCAATCAATACACTAGGTAACATTAACAAGCTAGAGGTGCACTCATAGAGTGTAAGGAGCCTCTGTTAGGCACAATGGATTATTATAACTTGGCATAGTTATAATGAAATGTCTCCCCCTAGTGGCCTTTGGATGAACATTTTGCCTCATGATAAAGATCGGGATTATTCAGGAATTATGAGTATTTAATGGGTTCTTTCCATATCCATATCTTTCCACCAAGTTTGATGAAAATCAGAACAGCAGTTTTTGTGTAATCCTGCTAACAAACAAACAAACAAACAGATGGTGGTGAATACATAACCTTCTCCACAAAGCAGCAGAGGTAACAACAAATCTTACTATTAACAAATTATAAGTAATGTTAGCACATGAACATTGATTAGCCAAAAACAGTCTTGTGCACTAATATTAAATTGGAACGACTTTAGCCTTGATTTCATTGCATAATCATCATGGCACTGTTGCTTCAGTTAATCACGTTGAGGCTCAGCAAGATTATTTGGCAAAAAAATTAAAACAGCTGATGGCCTAAATGTAATGTCCAAGGTAGCCCATCAGTGGGCATTTTTTTAGTCCATGCAGTATATTAACAGTAACTTTTTAACAAAATACATGCAATGAGTAACACAGTATTTAAATCCATGACTAAAATATAAATAATCCATAGAAATGAGCAAATAAAAAAATGTACCACATTGTCCGATAAAGTATTTAGCTCACATGATTCTTAAGGTATTGGTTCATTTTATGTATTGAACAGTAAGTGTGAATCATTCTGTTAGTGTTGTTTATCAGGCCTTATTGATGATGTACATTTTTTCCCATGTAAAATCTTTTGGGCAGAGTGGTTGCAGAGAGATAAGCACATCCCCCTTACAGCTAAAAGGTCTTGGGTTTGAGTCCTTGGCTCAGGCAAGTGTGGAGTTTCTGTGTGGAGTTTGCATGTTCCACCTGTGCTTGCGTGGGTTTCCTCAGGGTACTCTGGTTTCCTCCCACAGTCCAAAGACATGCACATTAGACTAATTCTCTGTTGAAAATTGCCCCTAAGTGTGAGTGTGAATGGTTGTGTGTGTGTTGACCCTGTGATGACACGGTGAGCTGTTCAGTGTGTCCTGCCTTTGCCCAGAGTCAGCTAAGATAGGCTCCAGCCTCCTCGTGACCCTAAGTGGATTTAATGGGTGATCACACTAGAGGTGAGATAGAAAAATTATTGACACGAATGACAATTCATTGCTGTCACTTTTCATATTCAAAAAAATTTGTCTCGCAACATTTGCGGCATCACATTTTGGTTGCCTGGTTCATAAACTCATCGCAAAACATTTCATACATGTTTGAAATTTTTTCGTAAAATGTCACAAAACGAGGCTCTGATGCAGAGTAATCTCAAACTCTTCTCAAACAGTCCAGACATGTTGTGAGAAGGTTGCAAAGTTTTTCGTTCGCAAGAAAAAGTGACAATATGGAGTCTTCCATGCAGAAAGTTTGAGAAAAGTTTGAGACTTGCTGGTATCTGCCATATTCTGTATAATGTGTCATCATTCTTGTTTTATTTGAATATTGTTCGTGCTAATAACGTGCGAATAAACAAGCGACTGAGAGAGACGACAGGAGATTCGCTTTTTTGGCAAACATCCGCAATCCAATCACAAATTACCTGCAAATCAGTTGTGACTTTTGCATGTGGAGACGCAAGAACATCTTGAATCTTGAAAAAATATCAATGTGCATCAATTACTTTTCTTTCACGCCTCTAGTGTGATCATCCCCAACACGGTTCAACAAATGAGTGAGATGAGTGACTGAAACTTTTGACCGGTAGCTGTATGATTCGATACATTTCACTGCTGCCACATGGGTTGCTGACTGGATAATTATATAAATAATTAAATATCAACACTAATCACTTACTCATTCAGGCACTCATTTGCTATTGCATTCACTAAGGTGGTGGGTAGGGTGGAGCCTATCTTATTCGACACCAGGAAATGGCAGGGTATGCCCTGAACACCTCGCTAGACCATTACAGGGCAACATACACACAACCTTTTACACTCACACACACACACCTAGGACAAATTTTGAAAAGATTATTAGGCTAATCTGCAAGTTTTTGGATGATGGGAAGAAACTGGAGTACTCAGAGGAAGCTTATGCAGACATGGGGAGAACATACAAACTCCACACAGACACCTGGGCCCAGGACTTGAAACCAGGACCTTCTTGCTGTGAAGGGGACTTGCTAATCACAACGCGCATATACATAAACAGATCCCCCTATTAAAATGGATGATGAAATGCATATTTTAACGTATGTACATTTGACTGTTTTGAAATGATTGGCAGGACTTCACCCCAGGGGAATTATCTGATCAGAACTTTTATTTACTTAACAGCTGCATTTGACATGTCCAATCAGACGGCAATCCTTGGTTGTGCGATGCTCTAATATGATCTATTATAAACGTCCTTGAATTTTTACAAAATCCTCCTGCAGTCTCGCGGGGACCCTTCCCGACTATTACTCCATAATCATCCTGAGACTGACAAGCCACCAGAACTTATTCTGGAAAGCAAATAATATTGCACTCGTCCTCCTCAAAGCCCAAATGAGTTAATTATACGTGCTCAGTCACTTTTAAATCCTGGCAAACTCCTGTGTTCCTGAATGCAAGAGGGCAGCGAGGGAAATGACAAGGTAACAATGTAAATCATTACCTCTAAATGCGCTGTCACGTTCAATATTTCAAACTGTCAATATCCATCATGTTACGGTTTGAAAGACAGAAAGAAATAAAGGCAGAAAAAATGTACAGTTAACAGATCACCTCCATTTTGGTAAACACTGTAGGGGTAACAACAGTGTTCTAAGCACCATGAACAGCAGCACTGCACTTAACACAGGAAGGTTACTAGATGGTGTGTGTATGAGCTTATAAGACACAACTTCACCTCAGAGTATCACCTACATGCATTCTTTCCTTCATTATTCATTAATTCCCAGGGAGGTTGGAGGCTATCTCAGCCGAGCAAAGGAGGGGTACACCCTGAACAGCTTGGCAATTCATCACAGGGCAATACACACATAGACACACACAAACATTCACACTCTTTCTCACACCTAGGGGCAATTTGGAACAGCCAATTAGACCCTATAGGCAGTTTATTCCTTTCTAAGAAAGATTTAATCATTGCCTTTGCTATTCATTTGTCACGGGAAGGCTGGAGCCCATCCCAGCTGACCCTGACACTCTGAACTGCTTACCACACACACACACACACACACACACACACACGCACACGCACACGCACACGCACACACAGAACAACAACAACAACACACACACACACACACACACACACACACACACACAAACACACACACACACACACACACACACACACACACAGAACAACAATTTACATTTACATTATTACCTAAGGGCAACTGAGATTTTCCAATTAGTCTAATGTGCAGATCTTTATTACCAAGGATTCCTAAGTGCCCGGAAAAAAACCCACTCAATCATGGGAGCTGGAGTCTATCTCAGCCGACTCTGGCCAAAAGCAGGGTACACCCGGAACATCTCACCAGACCATCGCAGGGCAACACACACAAATACACAACCATTCACACTCACACCTAGGGGCAATTTGAAATAGCCACCTGGTGTAATGTGCATGTTTTTAGACTGTGGGAGGAAACTGGAGCAACTGCAGAGGAAAAACTCCACATTGAAACACCGTTCCTGAGCCTGGACATGCTAACCACTATGCCACCGTGCCCCTGGAATAAGCACAGGACATTCAGTTCTTAATTACAACTCTGTACAGTATCTGGGTGGAATTATCCACGGAAACACAAACATTGCTGCAAAGATACAGTCAGAGACACATACTTGCTTTTTCAGTGTCATCATCTCACATACCCGCATTTACATTGGTACAATTAGCTTGCAAAAAGATATGACCTGAGGGGCCATGAACACAGCCAGTACTCCAGAGACGATAATTACAGTTTGAACAAGAGAATGCACATATGTACATGTGCACACACCCCAATTAATTATGCACTCAAGAGTTCAGAGTAGAAAGAGCAAGGTTGTACTGCCAGCTAGGTTTTATAACAAGCAGTGTGTTTTGTTCTTTGCTATGTATTTGTTTAGGCTGACACTAACAAGCAGCTTATATGATAATTTCCATATCTTCCTTCTTGTCAGTTCTTTGACGTACAAGTGTGTGTGAGAGAAAGAGTGCGTCACAGTTCTGTCTTTCTCTGTTGCAGGAAATATACAAAGCTAAAAATACCATATCCTACAGGAGGAACCCTTGACAGCATTTTTTTTTTGCTTGTTTCTGATATTATTCTTTCCACTTATTTAAAATATAGACCTACTATTGTGTTCTTAATTAGCTGACTAAATATACACAGCTTTCATGATTCTCAGGAGTCAGATGTCTTTATCCCCACGCAACCTGCACCGCAGACTCGTTCAAATGGCACAGAAAGTTAATACAAATTCTCAAACATTCCATACAAATTCAATTCACTGAAAAGAGAAAGAATGAAAAAAGAAAGAAGGATCTCCAGGCTTTTGTCATTTTCAGTCTGAGATGTTAAGTGTTTTCAGGATTGGAATTGTACATAGATCTGAACATGTATATGAAATACTGTCCCTCTGAAATAAATAGATAGATAGATAGATAGATAGATAGATAGATAGATAGATAGATAGATAGATAGATAGATAGATAGAT
>JAOUQZ010000034.1:6908184-6921961 GCA_028564935.1 Neosilurus hyrtlii
ACTCCTTGTTGTTTATGATCCAGCTTGCCCACTTAGATCAAAAGGTGCAGGCTGCTTAGTGATACCTCGAATACTGATGACTACTGCAGGGGGCAGAGTTTTCTCTTACAAAGCCCCACACTCATGGAATTAACTTCCAGTTAATGTTCGGGATTCAGACAAAGTCTCTGGTTTTAAGACTAGGCTGAAAACTTACTTGTTTAGTCAAGCATTTTGTTAATAGCCTTTTATTAGGTAAAGGAACAGATCTGGGGGTTCTTAAGCATAGAGAGTTCTGGTAAACTGTGGCGTTGGGATACTGTCGCTCCTTCACTCTACATGCTCACCCAGGTCTGTTGACAGTGGGGTGGCTGATTGCCCAGCATTGCAGGGTGCTCTCATGTCTGCCCTCCTTCTGGTTTCTCTCCTTTTAGTTATGCAGCCATTGTTAGTCATGCTGGAGTCCCTGCTTGCACCCAGCACTAATAAACTCTTCTTTTACTATTACACTGTTATTAGCATACCTAACAACCTCTCTCCCACACCCCCTCTTTCTGTCTCTCTCTGTGTCATGCTATGTCTTGGATGTCAGTGATCCTGATCCTCCCTATCCTTCTGCTCTGTGAGTCCTGTGGTCTGTCCTGGTGTGCTGATGCTGGCTGGAGTTCTCATCTTGGAAGCCCCTCACTCCTGCTGATGAAGATCCATGTGGGCTTAGATCTGCACTCAGCGACTGTGAAGACGACTTTTCACTTCTGGTGATATAAACTCTCTTGCTGCAATTATTTAGGACTTACAGTTGTGGTATAACCAACCAGACTACATATGGGACTGTAATGCAGTTTTCTTATATGGTTTGTATTTTATGACCTTACCTAAATGAGGATGGGTTTCCATTTTGAGATTTTGAGGATTCTTCCTCGTGTCAACTGAGGGAGTTTTTTCCTTGCCACTGTCGCTGCGGGCTTGCTCACTAGGGATGTGCAGGGGGTTGTAGATAAAATTAATAAAATTACTTTTACTATATAAAGCTGCTTTGTGACAATGTCAGTTGTAACGAGTGCTTCCTTTGTGCTATGATGAGGCCTAAATCCCGACTGATACATTTCATGAATGTTATTCCTACAAAGATATGAACACAACTGCTGTGCTACAGCTTTTTTTAAGATCTTGGAGATAAAAGGGAGGTTTGATATTGGTCTATAGTTGGACAGCTGATATGAGTCGAGAACAGGTTCTTTAACCAGAGGTTTGATAACTGCTAGTTTAAAGGATTGGGGTACATAACCAATGCTAAGGGAAGAATTAATTACATTTAATAAAGGGTTGATCACTTCTGGTAGTACCTGTTTAAAGAAACATGTAGGTACTAGATCTGGCACACAGGTTGATGAAATAGATGAGGAAATTAATGAGATTAGTTTTGTCTCCTGAATGGGGCTAAAACTCTTTAGTTGCTGATCTGATGGCGGTATATTATTTACTGTATTAGTTAATGACATATCTGACTTTAAGTTTAGGGAATAAATTTTTTGCCAGATATTTTCAAGCTTAACATAAAAAAAGTACATGAAGTTGTCACTGCTATATAAGTTGACGGTCTGCAGGTTTTATTTATGTTCTTATTACTAGTTAATTCTGCAACAATATTTAATAAATATTTTGGATTTTTTTGTTATCTTCTATTAGATTTGAGAAATATATTGCTCTAGAAGCACTAAGAGCTTTTTTTTATAGTTAAGGAGACTCTCTTTCCATGCTAGTTGGAATACCATTAATTTAGTTTGATGCCATTTTCGTTCTAATTTACGGGTGTTCTGTTTAAGTGTATGTGTATCATCGTTATACCATGGTGCTAATTTTTTCTCTCTCTGATTGGTTTTCTTTTCAGAGGAGCTACATTATCTAGCGTATAGTGTGAATTTGACTCAAAGCACACAGTAGCCTGATCGAGTTCTGTGGGGTCTGATGGTGATCCAGTCACAGTTGATAATTCTGGACGATTATTAATAAAATTCTGTGCAGTAGTTGATGTAAAAGTATGCTTAATGCAATAACGTGGTGAGGTGTATATATTAGTACTATGAAGCACTGTAAGTGAGATTAAATAATGATCTGAAATAGTTTCTGACTGTGGAACTGCAACTATATTTTCAATGTTTAATCCAAAAGTTAGTATTAAATCAAGAGTGTGGCCAGCATTATGCGTGGGTCCTTATAAATTCTGATTTACCCCTACTGAATCTAGAATAGACACGAACACTGTTCTTAAAGCATCCTATGGTTTATCACAATCAATATTAAAGTCACTAACAATTAAAGCTTTATCTAAAGAAACAATCAGGTTTGAAATGAAGTCTGCACATTCAAATAGGAATTAAGAGTACGGAGTATTTTTAAAAGCATTAAATTTATGTCTAGGTAATAATAGACGGGGCTGGTGTATATAACTGTATCCGGGAGGACTCACTTCATTTAATGCTACATACTCATTGAGTTTTATCCATGTTTCTGTTAAACACATCGCACTAAACTCCTGATCACTAATGATTTTATTAACAATAAGCACTTTAGATTCTGTAGATTCAGTATGATTTAAATTTATGTTAATTAGATTACTAAAACAAACTCTGAGTGTTTTTACATTTTTGTTTAGTTGAGTAGAGAACCTACTCTCGCCTAAGAACCTAAGATGACCCGCTATGTTCGGCGCTCTGGCTCCCGGGATACACCTAACTAGTGCTGCTGGTGCCCATAAAAGACCTGCTAATTTCATGTGTTATAAAATAGAGCTTCCTATAACCAGAGCTCTTTCAGGTTTCTCAGCGGGTGTCTCACTGAGGAGAGCAAACCTGTTCGACATGTAAAGCGCAGACGAGTGGTGATCCTATGGGCAAGCCTCAGCGTTAACTTTGCCTTTGTTAGTATGCTGCTGAGTCGTCACTCATTCACCCCGCTGCGAGGGCTCTGATGCCAGAGGAGGGGGTTACTATTTCCGTCTAAGGCACCCAGACTTCCCATTGCAGGAATAACGCTACTCTTTCTCTCAATAACCCTCTCTAAAGCATGGATGCACACATCTAATGGTACAATCTTCTCCGTCAGAGAGCAAACTAGTGTACACCTATCACAGATAAAGTTATCGCTAATGATGGAGGGAGAATTACAAAACATGCTGCACTGAATATACTGAACAAGCTGGATGGTAGCCATGATGCTAAAAACAAACCTGTTGACAGCAGGCTGTTGATTCCCTCTACTTGCAGCATTGAAATAGAAAAAAAATTGATGTTTAAAGAAACTATAAATAAAATAACTAAACTGCTTACAGAGAAAAAAAAAGTAAAAAAGCGAAATTAAAATTAAATCCCTGAAATAGGAGGAAAAAAGCTAGGTTAAAAAATGCAGACCAGCAGTTCCCAGCATGCAATTAAAAAACAGGAACTGACCATACATATTATCGCAAGTATTCACACTGACTTTAACACCTGGGGCAATTTGGAACAGCCAATTATCCTAATGTGTATGTCTTTGAACTGTGGGAAGAAACTGGAGTACCCAGAGGAAACCCATGCAAGCATGAGGAGCACATGCAATTTCCACACAGAAATGCCCTCGCAGAGCCTGCGACTTGAACCCAGAACCTCTTTGCCCTGCTAGTGATAAGAATTATTAATTTAAATGAAAAATATAGAAATACATTTTAAATGTGTACACTGTATTTTCAAGCCTGTGCCTAGAACTACATGAATATAGAGTTTGAAGGTACCTTAGAAAAAGTATGACTGATAATATTTCAAGTCTGTTTTCCTCATAAATAGTAACTTATGAAACCTTGGCTTCATCTGTCTAGACACCACTTGATATTGATGACTCTCCAACCCCATATTAATCACAGATTCCCCCTGATGCTCTGTACATATATTGCTGATACCTGATTTGATGATGATGTCTGATCCCTACTCCCTTTTACTGATGTGGCCTCACTTGCCTGCTGAACTTGCCTGATTAATCCATATATTCTATTTTGGGATAGAGCTTTCTGAACTCACTCTTTGCTGTTTTAGGTGGTCACACATGGATATCTGAAAGCTTCCAAAAACATCTTACATACAGTTGATACTGTAAAATATCAGAGTCGGCTAAGATGGGCACCAGCCTCCCAACCACCCTAATTATGACTAAGTGGTTCAGAAAATGAATGAATGTATGAATGATATTATAGCATAGTGTATAGTAGTGTACTGATTGATCAAACTGAAAAAAGGACGGATTTCCTTAAAAGTCTGGTACCATTGGACAATGTACTGCATTCAACTTATGAGTTACAGGGGACGGTGCAATGGTGACGTAGTGATTAGCCCATCTGCCTCACAGCAAGAAGGTAATGGGTTTGTGTGTGGAGTGTGTATGTTCTCCCTGTGTTTGCCTGGGTTTCCTCTGGGTACTTTGGTTTCCTGGCTGTTCCAAATTGCCCCTATGTGTAAGTGTGAAATAGTAAATAGTTAGGTGTGTTTGCTGAGTGATGGTCTGGTGAGCTGTTCGGGGTGTACCCAACCTTCATCCAGTGTCAGCTGAAATAGGCACCAGCCTCCCTGTGACTCTAGCAGCAAATGAGGGAGTGAGTTACAGGTGATCAGTTAAAATGTACCAAATTTCTTTTACTTTGTAAGCCACAATAGAAAAGCAGTCATTTTTCATCCTGTCAGTATCATTAAAAAGAATTAAATGCCCCCCCCCCCCCTTCATTAGAAAAGCCTTGTGTCTTCACTAAAGGATTACCATGCCAGCTGACATCATCAGTTCTGTCATCAGACAGAAGCTAGTACCACAATTTGATTGACAAGCATGATATCTGCCACATGATGGAATGACAGGATGGTTAGCATTCTTAGAGACTCTAAGGTCATACCAATTAAATGTGTCCTGCTTCAGTATTAGGGGTGTCTTCTACTGACTGCACTTCAAAGTCAGGATTAGCACCATTATTGCAAAAGTGTGCACATGCCTCCACTGGCTTGCACCTTGGTGGGAGTTCATAGGATCAATGGATAAAAGCACCCACTGTGCTAGACAGAGGTGATTTTCTGATGAGCTGAACGTTTGGATAGAACTGGAATGTCTGCCATTTGGAAAATAAACCAAGTAAAAGCATTGTGGCACACTGGCATGGTGGTTTGCATGTCTGCCTCACAGCAGTGGTCCTGGGTTTGAGTCCTGTGTTTGTATGCTTTCCCTGTGCTTGTAGGGGTTTCATCTAGGTTCTTCAGTTTCCTCCTACAGTCCACCGACATGCACATAAGGCTAATTGGCTGTTCCAGATTGCCCCTGGATGTGGGTATGCGATGGTTTGGTGAACTGTATGGGGTATGCCATTGTTGGCTGGGATAGGCTCCAGTTGCTCTGTGACCCTAGTAGGAATAAACGGTTTGGGAAATGAGTGATTGATTGAGTTAGTGAGTTCTGAAGACACAATATTAACCATGATGCAGTTACACCAACATTCACCATCCAAAAGAGTGTCCTTCTTCTGAAAAGGGAATGAATTTGAATATAACTACCTGTTTTGAACTGTGGTGTCTCCATTACAATAATGTCTCTTATAAGCAAGAACAAACTTATTGTGTTGTTTTGGATCAAGCAGTGAGGTAATGAGCCAACAGGAACTGTAGATGAAAAAGTTTTCAGGTTTTAGTTACCCAATAAAATATGAAAAGCTTAAAGAAATCGTAACTTGGCCTATAAAACAGATCATAAATACACTGAATACAAAATTCATCCAGAGAGCACTCATAGAGTGTAAGGTGCCTCCACCTAGAACAAATGGATCATTATAACTAGGCATAGTTATAACAACATTTCTACCTCTTAGGGTCTCAAGGAGGCTGGAGCGAAGGTATGGTACTCCCTGGACATCTGGCCAAACCATCACAGGGCCAACACACACACACACACACACACACACACAAACACACACATATACACTCAACAATTCACATCTTCACTCATGCCTAGGAGCAATTTGGAACAGACAATTAACCTAATGAGGAAACACATGCAAGCACGAGAAGAACATGCAAACACTATTCAGAAATGTCCTCACCAAGCCCGGGACTTGAACGTAGGACGTGGTTGCTGTGAGGCAGATGTGATAACCACTATACTGCTGTGCCACCCCATCTAATTAATAGTTTGGTGCATATTAACAAATGGGCTTTCTTTTTCATGATTTCAGGATTAAAAAAAACAAAACAAAACATGATTCCATTCATGGATCACCTCCGAAATGGAATGGTTTGTTATTTGTATCACACCCTACTGTTGAAAAAAAATAATTAAAATCCGTGCATAATGTTTTGAGTTATTCTGCATACAAACAAACAGACAGGCAGAGGTGAAAAAAAAAAAAAAGTTTAATCTCAAATAACGACACATGAGGGAACATATACTTGTAACATATACTGATAAACAAGGTAGACACCAAGTACAGTTAACGAATTAACAAACACCACTTTGTGCGAGATAAAGAGGTTACGGAAACTACTGAAAAGTGCTTGATCTGTATAATAGAGCTGAACCAGATACAATGAGATACCCTTCTAAGTAATCCTTGGATCCTCTTTGTCTTTATCACTCAGTAGTGTGTCATTAAAACCACCCTTTGTTCCTTTTCATGCAGGAGTCTCACAGTGATGTCGAAACACCATAATTAAGAGGCAGGTTTGTATCTGGAGAAGGAGACTGTACACTCTCATTAGGCAGACTATAACATGAGTCACAAACACACACTCCCACTTTTCTCAAGTGGATCTCACAAAGCTTTTCCCGGGATGTAAAAGTGGCAAGAAGAAATGTTGTTGTTTGGAATAAATACTTTTACACACCACCTAGTAATCACTGTGAAGGGACATCTACACAGGAAGTGATGAGTGACAGTGACCATGTAAATCCAATGAAAACCAGTGAAAAGAGAACATTTTTCTAGGAATGCAAATTGGGCAGGTACGAAATTAAACTAAGAAGAACTTTAATGTGACACAATAGGAGTTATAAACAGGGCTCCTGAGTGGTGCATTAAAAAGATGTGTGACTATCAACCTGGAGTTTGCAAGTTCTCCATGCCACAGCCATCTGCGACCTGTCACTCACAGCGATCATTAACCAATCCATGGGCACCTGTGAGCTCATTCGTACAAAAAACTCCCTCAGAGTGTGTTAGGCTGCCTCCAAATGCACATTCGCAGCAGTTTGTAAAGAGGCAGGTGGCAGCATCACATGTAATGGAGAAGGCTTGTGCATGCTTATGCCCCTCCCTGGTTGGTGGGGGTCATATGTGATAGGGTTGCTTAATGGGTGGATATTGGATACAACTAAAATTGAGGGAGAAAAAACGAGGAAAAATAACCAGAGTGATAACCAATCAGAGCTTAAAGGTACTGTTGATTGACAGATGCCGCCAAACACTCACTCACCATTTATTCCCATCAAGGTCGTGGGGAGGCTGGTGCCTAGCGCAGCCAACACTTTGTGTGAGGATCTAGAAGGCAGTAAATTCAGTTTGCTTCTTTTGTCAATAAAGTAAGCTTTAGTGTGATGAGGTGTTTAAAAAAAAGGTTATTTAAAAAAGAGGATTATTAGGCTCATCTAGGAAATATATGCTGGGGACAAATATGTGGCCCAAAAGTATGTATAAATGCAGTATTGCTGAAAAACAGGTTACAAGGTGAAAAATAATTTACAGATTTTCATGTAACAGATCTCCACATCTTATCCATGCTTATGGAAACATTGCACTATGGGGAGTCTTGTGTAGTTCCACTTGAATGGGCCTCATCATGCCACTGTTCAATGGACCTCTTACTACAGTATGTCTCATGTGATTAAAACCAGATTCAGGGTGGCTTTTAGCAGATATCACACTGCTCCTATAATGGATTCCAGACAGAATCCTGTCTCAGTCTGACTCTTAACCTAAAGCCCAGCACACATGGGGGACTTGAGTCGCCTGAAACTAGAAATTCTGGTGCCAAAGACTGAATATCCTGAAAGCAGCTTTGTGTGCGGAGATGAGATATTTTTGATTATGAGATGTTTTGTCACCAGCAGCAAGCTCTAGACGTTTTGTCATTTCTTAATTTGAAGCAACTTGAGATCCAGATACTGAGATGCTGACAACTGATGTTCCTGATGTGTGGGCAATGCGGATATCCAGATACTCAACCAGGACAGTGTGAACCAATTAACGCTGACATACAAATCATTTGAGTATCTAGATAAAATGGCGGGTCAGTCTGAAAACAATTTGTTAATAGAAGATATCCAGTCATCAATCCAAGACAATAAACTAGTGGATGTGTGGAACAAACATCCTTGTTGATATGATATAATGTTCGTTCAGCAAATCTTTTTAACAGAAAAACAAAGGTTAAAGCATTTGAGGAAATCACCAGCATTGTTGGACTGAAGGCATCCTCGAAATAAAAAAATATCATACTAACCTCGCTACTGCCTTGGCCTTGTAAAGCACCCTGTTGATTTCATCTATATTATATTTAATGACGCCCAGGCAATGGTGGCTCAGGTGGTTAAGGCTCTGGCTTACTGATCCAAGAGTCAACGGTTCAAGCCCCTGTACCACCAACACCACCGTTGGGCCCTTGAGAAAGGCCCTTAAGCCTCAATTGTTCAGTTGTATAAAAAATGCAAGTCGTCTGAATAATGAAAATCAAATGCCACCTCGAAGCACTCAGGATATTCAGTCATCAATCCCCAGTTTCAGGCAACTCAAGTCTCCCAAATACAAAATACTAAAATATGCAAAGAGATAATTCACCAGACTGCAGTTTATTTACTCATTTGCCAAACCACTTGTACCGGAACTTACCATAGCCAAGGCTGGGCAAAAGCGGGGTACACCTTAAATATCTCACCAGACCATTGCAGGGCAACACACACACACAACCATTCACACTCACACCCAAAGGCAATTTGGAACAGCCAATTAGCTTAATGTGCATGTCTTTGGACTGTGGGAGAAAATGAGTACCTGATGCAAACCCACATGAGCATGAGGAGAAAATGCAACTCGACACAGAAACACATTCGGTGAGCCTGGGACTTGAATCCAGGACCGTGCTAACTACTACGCCACCGTCCCCAAACTACAGTTTAAATTAAGTCTTTTTATTCTGTCATTATTTTTGTACAATAAGTCATTTTCTTTATTTTTATCAGGTTTAATCACATGGTTGAACTTCTTATTACTTGTTGAACTTGCTTAGTAGTTAGAGGCTCAGCTACAAATCAGAAGATCAAGAGCCCTTCAAGTCCTGATTCTGCCAGACTGCCACTTGAGGAAGCTGCTTATTCGTCTGTGCTCAAGAACCCAATATTGCTTAGTCTCTGCTCTGAAAATTTTTTCCAAGAACCAAGGCTACACAAAAAAAAAAGAAAAAAAAAGCACCTCCAACAGTCCAAAGACGTGCACACTGAGCTATTTGGCTGTTCCAAATTGCCCATAAATGGTTGTGCGTGTGTTGGCAATGCAATAGACTGGCGATCTGTTCTGGGTGTACCCCGCTTTTTCCCAGAGTCGGCTGAGATAGGCTCCAGCCTCCCTTACCCTTGTAGGCTTAAGCGGTTCAGCAAATTAATAAATGTTTTGAATTTTGAGCTCAGGGGGAGCTTTCAAGTGTCACTATTCATAAATAAACTGGTTCATCCACACAAAACATCCAGGCTTAGACAGGTTTAGCACATATACACATTACTGGTGAGATAGAAAAAAAGAAATATGCCTCACACTGACAGAAAGTAGAACGAACGGAGAATAAATACACTCTCAGTGCACAGCCCTTATCCCCACAGCTACGTTTCCCTTTTACCCTTCCTTTCATTTCTTTGATAGAGGTCACCATGAAGATATTTGACGGATAGTTGGAACACCAGAAAAACATGGCAAGGTCAAGGGGTGAGCTACATCTCTCCTGGAGACAAGACACATGCTTAGTCACCCAGTCATCCTTCAGTACACACACTCTTGTCTCGACAGCTGACAGCAGTAAGCTTAGCATATCTTTAGGGAGAGAAGACATTTAGATGACACATTGCTTGTGCACAAGGGGTCAGCTAAGTGTGAGGTCACCTATAGTATAGAGCAGGGTTTCAGGGTTGAAGTTAAAATAAACCCTCTTGAAAAACTCAGGGGTGGCACAGTGGTGTAGTGGTTAGCACTAGGTTTGATTCCTGGGCGTGGCAAGAGTGTTTCTGCGTGGAGTTTGCATTCTCTCCTGATTCTTGTATGGCTTTCCTCTGGGTACTCTGGTTTCCTTCCATAAACCAAAGACATGCATATTTGGCTAATTGGCTGTAACAAATTGCTCCTAGTTGTGAGGTTGAGCGGGACTGTGTGTGTTGGCTCTGCAACGGACTGGTGAGCTGTTCAGGGTGTATCTCTCCTTCGCCCAGAGTTCCACCCTTTCAATTCAATGTTTTACTAAGAGGAAATACAAGTAAAACAAACAAAAATATTACTTGATGGCTTATTGTTCTAGGTTTAAAGCCCAACTATGACCCTTCCTGCTTAAGGTGATCTTGAAAAATTCGGAATGTCCATTGTTTTGCTGTAAGTATTATCCACTCAGAATAATGGTTTTTAATCCCGTGATAGCAAACTAATCATATTGCTCTAATCCTGTGTAGTATACTTATTAGCTATAATACTCACTCACTCATTTTCCAAATTGCTTAATCCTACTAGGATGGTAGATTGGTGCCCCCCCTCAGCCGACACTGGGCAAAGGCGGGGTACACCCCTGAATAGCTCGTCCGACCATCACAGGACAACACACACACAAAACCCTTCAAACTCACATTCTCAACTGGGGCTATTTGGAACAGCCACTTTACCTAATGTGTATGTCTTTGGATTGTGGTAGGAAACCCTGAGAAAACCCACACAGGCACATGGAGTACATGCAATCTCCATAAAGAAATGTCCTCGCCAAGCTCAGAAATCAAACCTCAGACCTTGCTGTGAGACGGACATGCTAATTACTTCGCCATCATGCCACCAGGTATAATACTTGTAATTAATATCTGAAATGTTAAAAGTGCCTTTGAGAGCTTTGAGTACCTTTAAGTCAGAAGAAAGTTGAAGAAAATTCCAATCTGCCTTGACAGATGGAAAGTGTGTACATGTCAGCTGTACATAAGCCATGAGACATCTGCTGTAAGGCATTTTCGTAACTTTTCTTAATACTGGAATGATTTTCTGTGTAGTCTGTGATGTCTCCAGTGGTTGTGCGCAGACAAATCAAACAGCAACAAAAAGTGTGCAATAAATGCTGCCTAATAAGGTTACACTCAGACAGGAAGAGGAAAAAGTCATGTTCTGTGTTCTGAGGTACCATCATCAGGATAGTCTTAAATTCAATGTACGTACCTCATTCTCTATTCTACAAATTATTTCTGAGTATCATTTTCATCAGCCTGCCTGAAAACAATTTGCTAATGTGTTTTGTACTCATGACTCAGAGGTTAAAATTTCAAACTTGACTAAGCTCCTTCTTTCCAGGGTATTTCAATACTAACAGTAGTACCACCATGGTGTTATTGGCTGAAGGAACATAACATGTTTGATAAAAGTTGTTAAATCCCATATTCTAATGTTATCATTTTACATTAGGCGGCATGGTGGTGTAGTGGTTAGCACTTCTGCCTCACAGCAAGAAGGTCCTCGGCTCGAATTTCAGGGTTTGGGTGTTTCTATATGGAGATGGCATGTACTCCGGGTGCTTGCCTGGGTTGCCTGGCAAGTCATGTACATTAGGCTAATTGGCTGTTTGAAACTGCCCCTAGGTGGGTGTGCATTGCGTGCATCATTGAGTGACCGAGTAACTGAGTCGTTGGCGAACCGATAACTCATTGAGTCCTTCACGAACCTCTTCATAAGGCAGAATAAATAGTTCAGTGAGCTAACTGTATGCATTGCAAACCGGTGATATGGGTTTGAGCCTGGTGGATGTTCTTTTTTTTTTGATGAACCAAATGAATCGATTCGCTACTGTCGACTAAAACGAAAGAATCGAGTCTTATTTCCCATCAATAGTAGGCTAAGAAGGCTGCAACCACCTTGTGACACACACACACACACTTGGAGCAGTGGGTAGCTACACTGCAGCACCCAGAGAGCAGATGGAGGTTAGGCACCTTCAGCCATGAAGGAAGTTGCCGATCACTTCCTCCACCACTACACATTTTTCATGCCAGGTTTGGAATTGAATCAGTGAACTTTTGGTCCCAAACCCGCTTCTCTAAACATTAGGCCATGGCTTCTCCATCTTTTTTGCCTCTACCAAGAGCAGGCTGCTCATCACACATCCACCCTTCTGTTTCAGTGTGTTTTTGCACCAACTCCTTTTGAGGATTCTAAGAGTGTTGAAGGCAGCCTACCAGCCCACATTGTAACCCAACATTTTTTATTTGACAGGTTTGGCAAGACACAGGTGGACATCATTGCTGGTGCCAAGTTAACATGGCAGCATGGTGGCAGAATGGCTACCATTTCCACCTCACAGCAAGAAGGTCCTGGGTTCGAATCCCAGACAAGGGCAATTCTGTGTGGTATTTTCATGTTCTCCCTGTGCTTGCAGTGATATCCTCTAGGTACTCCAGTTTTCTCCCACAGTCTGAAGACATGCAGGTTAGGCTAATTTACTGTTCCAGATTGCCCCTAGGTGTGAGTATGTACGAATGTGTGTTGGCCCTGTAATTGTTTGTCAAGCAGTTCAGGGTGTATCCCGCCTTTGCCCAGGTACTGAGATACTGTCAGCTCCAGCCTCCCCGGTGACCCTGGTAGTGTTAAGAGGTTTGGTGAATGAACGATTGAGCCAAACAAGTTTACGTCCCATGGTTTGTATCTAGTAGTGTTCTGGGTCTTTTTAGTTTTAGCGCATAAATCAAAGAGAATACTGCTGCTTGACAACATTTTCAGACAAAGGTGTCGAGTGGCATCGTCAGGTTTAAAGTTGGTCAAACATTGAGCACACACAAGGTATTATGATGTAAAATACAGTATTAATATTTTTCTGAAAGGATTCTCAGCAACATATTGACATTAGTAAGAAGACAAGATTTCTTTCATCATAAACTTTAAGCTTGACAGATGCCTTCATAATTCATCAAACTGTCAATAATGACATGATACAGCTCAGTGCAGCAGCCTTCTGTTTAGCACAAATTTCTGTTTGCATTACAGGCTGAACATGTAGTATTCTGATGGTGGAAAACTTCATAATCAGAATTGGAATACTTTATGGATACTTTTATTTTAAACTTATATAGGACAAGAGGTTGCTTCATAAATTATCTACAGTGTCATTCATTATTTACCAAACCACTTAATCCTACTAAGAAAGCTGTAAGGCTGAAGCCTATCTCAGCTGACTCTGGGTGAAGGCAAGGTACACCCTAAACAACTCTCCAGTCCATCGTAATGCCAATACACACAACCATTCACACTCACACCCACTTCTAGGGGCAATTTGGAACAGCCAGTTAGTGCTAGTTAGTGTGCATGTCTTTGGACTATGGGAGGAAACTGGAGTGCCCAGAGGCATTTTATGAAGATAAATTATGGATACAATGATGATATGGTCAAAATAATCACTTGCCTAATAATTGTGCACACAGTGTGTGTGTGTGTATATGACAATTATATATAGACTGAGGCCTATATATATATATATATATATATATATATATATATATATATATATATATATATATATATATATAT
>JAOUQZ010000034.1:6944761-6961545 GCA_028564935.1 Neosilurus hyrtlii
GCCTGCCGCGACCCTAATAAAGAAATAAATGGTTCGGCAAGTGAGTAAGTGAGTGAGTGAGTGAGCATCACATGATTTCAACTCTCTGCAGGGAAAGATTTACACTGCCAGAACCCTTTCAAGAAGAACATCAGAAGATTAAGTAAAATATCACCCTATAGCCATGATAATGGGTGGCACAGTGACGTAGTGATCAGCATGTCCACCTCACAGTAAGAAGGTCCTGGGTTTGATTACCGGGTTTGGCAAGGCCGTTTCTATGTGGAATTTGCATGTTCTGCCCGTGCTTGCATGGGTTCTCTCCAGGTTCTCCAGTTTCCTCCCATCTTTCAAAGACATGCACATTAGGCTAATTGGATGTTTCAAATTGCCCATGAACGGTTGTGTGTGTTGGCCTTGCGATGGTCTGCCAGACTGTTCAGGGTGTACCCGCCGGTGCCCAGAGTTAGCTGAAATAGGCTCTCCATGACCCTAATAGGATTAAGCGGTTCGGCAAATGGATGATAATATATAATACTGACCAACAAAGTCAACAAAGGAATGACTTCAGAGGAAGATCAATGTCCCAGTCAGATCCCAGATTTAAATCCTATCAAAAACCTTTTGAATGACTTGAAGAGGCGTGTGCACTGCAGATCCCGTAGCAATTTGAGAGTGGAAGGTAATTACTGAATCATAATTCAAAGTTGGTCAGCTTTTACCCAGAAGGGCTCAGTGCTGCATTACAAACCAAAGACATTTTAACAAAATATTACCTTCTTTTGCAACCAGGTTATCGTAATTTGTTCCTTTCCTATTCCTGTTGTATAAATTACGATGTCATTTCTAGCTTTAGCTGAAAGTAATAGGAAGGTGTCCCTGCTCTGAGCAATTTAAACAGGTATGAAACAGAACAGTCTGTCCAGAAGAAACTGACTCGCCGTCTCGTGACCCAGGGTGTTTTTACTCTCCCAACACGAATGCTAAGTAGCTAGAAGGATAATAATTTATCTTAAGTTTATTGTTTAAAAATATAAATACTAGCAGGAGTTGCTGAAATATTGGATTATATGGTGTTGGGAAGTCAAATAAGCTGTATTAGAACCATTAAAGCACAAAAGATCACAGAAAGATTGATCTAAGAAACAAATTTAGGTAATACTGCCATCTGCTGGACAGTATAATTATAACAACACTAAGTGTATATCAAGCTTGTTTATAGTCTTATGAAATAACATGGCCATGGCTGTGTGTGTGTGTGTGTGTGTGTGTGTGTGTGTGTGTGTGTGTTCTGGACATTTTATTAAATAAACCTCAATAAAACTTTTCAGAATTTACACCTACATTTACAAAAAAAAAGAGGGAAAAAAAATACATTTACAATTCTCACTGCCCCAATATGCATGGTGGTGTAGTGCTTAGCACGTCTGCCTCACAGCAGGAAGGTCCTGGGTTCCAGCCCTGTGCTCGGCGAGGAGACACTGGGCAGCAACCAGAATCTGTTCTAGAACCAGACCCCATCTGTTAAACAGCGGAAGATTAAGTAAAATATGACCTTCACAGTGATGGTAATGGGTAGCATGGTGACGTAGTGGTTATCATATCCGCCTCACATTAAGACAGTCCTTAATGAGGGCATGCCTGTGTGGGGTTTCAATGTTCTCACCATGTTTGTGTGGGTTTCCTCCGGGTACTCTGTTTTCCACCCTCATTGCAAAGACATGCTTTTCGGGCTTATAGTGCTGATCGACTTTACGTCACCACGTACTACAAACATCGGGCCAAGCAGGACTGTCCTCCTGCACTGAGATAGTATGTGAGTCAGGCAAGTTCTGGAGAATTCTACACGCTAATATCAGTCAACATTCTGTTTGTCAGCTGAAGAGATGGCAGGGGCTACCAGTCACTGGGAAGAAGCCAAGGATTTGGACCTAAGCAAAGATTAGATCCACATTTGCAGTTACATTTTATCCGGTTAGTTTACATGAAAGATACTCATAAATAATTATATCGCAAGCAAATCACAGACTGAGGGAAAGTGTGTGATGTCAGCTTTTTGGGCTGATTTAGCTGCTCTGAGTGCAGATTATACTGAGTCAGGTGGTAGCTGTTAGTATGCTTATTTTACCCCGGAACATAACGTGTAGCCATTTTATTTACCAATAAACAAGCTGTTTATTTAAATAAGACACTCATTATAAATAATTATATCACAAGCAAATGATGTGGGATGTGGAAGTCTAGAGTTCAGAACTACTGCACTCATCGATAAATCACTGTACTGCACTCATCGATAAATCACCCGAATGTAGTCAGTGATATCTTTTTTTATATTTCACCATGTTCGAAAACCAAACACTTAATATTGAGCTTCACTCAACTGTACTCGCGCTGAGCAACAAACACAGCAACAGGCTTATACGGCAGCATCACTATCTGCATGTTGGTGTTAAAGTTAAACAGAAAACTTATCCGACCCATAAGATCACTTTCATTTCAGCAAGATTTCACTGTTATTCCTTGCACCTATCCACTGATAGAATAATTATAGGACTCCAGAGACCAGTAGGCTTTCTTCTGCTTTCTTCTGAACCAGCGTTCACAGTTAGTTCACAATATCTGCAAACTGTTCGCTCGGCCACAGATAATTTTGTCCGATAACTCCGTCTTCTGAAGGCTGTACATTACTTAAAGCTATTTTCTCACAGTATTTCCGATGTGTAGTATAGGAAGTTTGTCCTCCTTGGCCCTGCCGACACGTGCATGCGCAGAAGCATGTTCTACATATGGTAACATTTGGCTTACGCCGATCAGCGCTACTGCCTGTTCCAAATCGTCCCTACGTGTGAGCGTGAATGGATATGTGTGTGTTGGCCTGCGATGGTCTGGTGAGCTGGTCAGGGTGTACCCCACCTTCGCCCAGTTTCGGCTGAGATATGCTCCATCCTCCTCCTGACCCTAATAGATTTCAAAGGTTCAGCAAGAGAGTGAGTGAGTAAGAACTATGAGCATGGGCAGCAATGGGGCATAGCGGTTAGCAACGTCTGCTTCACAGCAAGAAAGTCCTGGGTTCGAGTCCCGGTGTCGACGAGGATGCTTTTCTCTGTGTGGAGTCTGAACGGTTTTCCCAGGCACTCTGGTTTTCTCCCCCATTCCAGAGACATGCACATTAGGCTAACTGGCTGTTCCAAAGTGACCCCAGGTGGGGACCTGAGTGTGAATGGTTGCTAGTGTGTTGGCAAGGTCATGGTGTTTAAACAGGGTCCCTGGTGGTATTAAGCAGGTCGGCAAGAGTGGGTGACAAGTCTGAGCACGTGGTGCTGAAGTCATGGGCAGAGGAAGCCTGGAACATGCACGTCACGTGACAGAGGGAGAACAAAAATGAATAGATACCGCCATCTGGTGGTAATTAAGGCTTACTTCCACTTCAGTAGGTGGGTGAATGTTGCAGTAGGGTACGCTGAAAAGTTGTAACAAACTAGCTTAACATTTGTAGCAAAGGGGGCGCATATTCTTCGGAAGTGTTTGTTCTGTCAGTGTGTGTGTGTGTGTGTGTGAAAGAGAGAGAGAGAGAGAGAGAGAGCAAACTGCTCCCCAAACAAAGCTACTTTATTCACTCCGGCCGTTGTTTTCAGGGAACAAACGCTGTATTTTGCCTGTGAATAGCCCTTGTCTTTCCCCTGTCTCACATTTAGGTGTGTGTGTGTGTGTGTGTGTGTGTGGAGCCTGTTGGTGGACTTGGGAAATGCAGCTCAGTGTTTTCAGTTTAATATTAGTCCTCACTGGAGCAAGCGGATCATTGAATCCTTTCAGTAAGCCTATACTTCCTCTACACTTATACTGTTATTGTTTTGTCACCCTGTAGCGGTTTGCAATTTTACGGGGCTCTTTTAGCGACATTACGGTAATAATATTACGTTATTATAGATTTTTAAGCCTGATATTTAGCCTATATGGACTTTTAGTACAAAATGAAGAAAACATGTAACTGTAGCTATCTAAATCCAGACTAGGTGTTCTTTAAAAAAAGTGTTATTGTACATTATCATAATATGAATTGTCAATGAGCAATAGTTTGAACTAGAGCGCGAGGCGCGCACACGTGCCTTCAGGACGTGCGCGCACACGGCCACTCACGCGCACACTGACGCCGTGTCCCAGCAGTGCACATGAGACTGTGAGTATATTTCTCTGAACTATTTCACTGCCAGGTTTAAATGTTTATGCAACAGAATAGCCAACAGAATCATGAACAGCTGCACTGTCGGAGATGTTTAGGAATAACTAGAGTGGACATTGTGTGGAAGTTCCTACTTTTCCCTGAGCAGGCAGTTCAGAATTATTTACCAACAGTACAAAACATGTAAGAAAAAAATAATAAAGTCTCTAGAACTGTGATGGACCTCAGTTCTAGACCATCTAGAACAATTTCCTTATAAATCTGTGCAAAGTAGGTGTTGGGGGTTTGCACGTTCTTCCTGTGCTCGTCTGGGTTTCCTCGGGGTACTCCGGTTTTCTCCTGCAGTCCTGCACATTAGACTGACTGGCTGTTTCGAAGTTGTGCCTAGTTGTGAGCGTGAATGGTGGGTCAGTGATATGCAGGTAGACAAGCTCTAACTGCAAGAAATGAACGTCTCTGCCTTGCATAGTTCCTGGGTGTCTCGCGTGAAGAGGCTAGCAGCAGGGCATCGGTAGTCTGGGCATGTAACAATTTTTATTAAAACCAACTGGAGTATTTTTGGTGCTTGTCGAACATCACCGTAACAGCTTGTAATCAGCGAGGACCACACGGTCAGTTAGCGATCACTACGCAACCACTTACTCATCACCTAGTAATTTCAGAGAGCATGTAGAGCCAGGGCACGATGTTGTCTTCCTTTACTGCCGTGCAAGACGTGCTGGTGTCTGCCATGCTGCCACTCAAGAGCTGGACTGCTAGCTCACCAACGTGCATGCCGCTGAGTAGACACTTACCAGCCACTCAACATGATGATGATGATTAGTGTGAATGTTTGTGTATGTTCGCCCTGCAATTGTCTGGCGGGCTGTTCAGGGTGTACCGTACCTTCACCCGGAGTCGGCTTGGATAGGCTCCTAAAGGATAAAGCGGTTCAGAAAATAAAATTGAAACATTTGATAATTTTTTAAATAGCAAGCGGTTCGTTCATTCTTTCATTCATTTACCGAACCGCTTAATTCTCTTGGGGTTGCAAAGAAGCTGGATTCAGGGTGTTCGGGGTGTACCCTACCTTCACCCGGAGTCGGCTTGGATAGGCTCCTAAAGGATAAAGCGGTTCAGAAAATAAAATTGAAACATTTGATAATTTTTTAAATAGCAAGCGGTTCGTTCATTCTTTCATTCATTTACCGAACCGCTTAATTCTCCTGGGGTTGCAAAGAAGCTGGAGCCTATTCAGCTGACTGTGGCTGAAGCCGGGGTACACCCTGAACAGCTTGCCGGACCACTGAAGGGCAACATACACAACCATTCACACTTGCACTCACACCTAGGGGCAATTTGGAACTGCCAGTTAGTCTAATTCGCATGTCTTTGGAGTATGGGAGGAAAACTTCACATTGAAATGTCCTTGCCAAGCCCGGGATTGGAACCCTGGACCTTTTTGCTGTGAGGCGGACATGTTAGACACAACCCCCCCCCATGCAAATGGTTGCAATGACTAAATATTGACTTTGCTTTTTATCACTATTATACAGTTTACTGTGCTTTGCATAAGAAATAATTTTTATTAAACATTTTTGCTTAACTGCATTTCTTTGAACGTGCCTCAGATTTTGGTAACTTATGTCTTTAATAGCAAGTCATTTTAACCTAGAATATTAAATGTGGTGTTTGGATAAACCTAACTGGTGTAAGACACTGCTTAAAGATCCTTCTGAAAGGTTTTCGGATTAGAATTTTTTACTGTTGGGTTGCTCCGTCAATGGTGTGTGTGCATATGTTCTCCGCCCATCTGCTGTGCCTCTGTGACTCAGGCATTTCAGTCAGAGTGCATTCTTTTGGAAAGAACTGATCCTAGAGCAGCTGTTTTTCTTGATGAGTAGGTCATGGAGGATCAGATTGCCATGTGCTGAAGCAGTACTGGTTATTTAAATAGGTGATGAGCACACAGGAGTGTATGTGAGTGAGTGGGTGAATGCCAAAAAATTTAGGAACAGACGTCAGGTCATGTTGCCTTCTGCAGTCAGATCCACATAGTATGTGCTTAAAGTTTGTTGAATAAATAAGCTGTGATCAGACGAGAACTTTTTAATGTATTACAGGGGCGGAGTCATGGTTGTTAGAAGAAAATAACCTAAATATCTTGAATGGCGTCATCAAATAAGACATAATCATTCATATAGATGGAAATTGGGTTAATGAAGGATACTGGACATGAATTGGGTTTGTACAATAAGTTTGAAAAATTCTGTGTTGCGATCCATTTCCATTCGCTCTATATTGGGCTCAGAACTCTCAATGACTTTTGATTTGCAAGCTAAAGGTTGTTTAACAAATATCGACATGGATTTTGGACATGCATGGCACATTTAGACAATTTCTTTGGCAACTATGTATGGGTAACAATCATGGCTCAAACCCTTCAAGCATTATTAGTATATACTGCATGGAACGGCGCAATCTCATTGATCCGTTTTCAGGGGATTTAAAAACATTATCCTGAGTGGATAATGCCTAAATCAAAACAACAAACACACAGGTACACTGGTTTCCTCCCATTGTCCAAAGACATGCACGTTAGGTTAAATGCCCCAAAATGTGGGTGTGAGTGTGAATTTAAATATGTTCGTTCATTTACCAAACTGCTTCATCCTGATAGGGTCACAGGGAGGATGAAGCCTATTTCAGTCAATTCAAAGGAAAGGTGTTGTACACCCTAAACAGCTCGCCAGTCCATCGCAGGGATAACAAGCATACGACCATTCACACCTAGGGGAACAGCCAGTTAGCCTAATATCCTGGACTGTCTGTGGACTGTAGGAGGAAACCGGCATTCCTGGAGAAGCACCGGAAGAACAAGCAATCTCCACACAGAAATGCCCTCACAGAGTCCGGGACTCAAACCCAGGACCAGAAACATAATTACAGAGGAAAAAAAATAAATATTCTGTTTTAACTTCGGATCTGATACTGTGTGATTTGGGCTTCTGTGCAATGTACCTGTCTGAGGGAGTTTTTCCTTGCCACTGTCGCCACGGGCTTGCTCATTAGGGATGTGTACGGGTTTGTAGAAAAAATACATTTCTTTTTAAATTACTTTTACTATGTAAAGCTGTTGTGCGACAGTGTCAGTTATAAAAAATGGTATACAAATAAAAATGAATTGAATTATTATATCTCCAATATTATTGCACACACACACACACACACGCACACACACAATAGAAGTGCATTCAGTAAATGTACCAGACACTACCCTTCTCTAGTTTACACATCCACATACTGTACACACTCACACACACAATGTGCTGGACCTCTTCCCACAGAGGTATCACCACAGTGTGTCCATTGATGTCAGACAGTTTAGCACAGACAATGCAACAATGGTACTTTGCGGCTGTGGACATTGCTGAATGTCTGCTGCATCACACTGAATGAGAGAGAGAGCGAGAGAGAGAGAGAGAGAGCACAGTAATTTCCAGAAAGGCTTTTTGTTCGCTAGGCTTGGACTGATTCACCTTTGACAGGGCATTGTGTATTCCTGTACGAGTGCACAAACTCTGTGTGTGTGTGTGTGTGTGTGTGTCCTCCAAACATTTTGCATTCAATTAACATTCTAATTAGCCCTGTTTTCAGTCAGTATTAAAAAGTCGGTGTTGTATTATATAGTGTTTGACTGATATAAGGTTGATTTACATACCTTTTTTTAAAAGTTGCACAAACACTGGGCGGTGAGCTTCCCACCCCACCTGGCTCCTCTGAGATATTTGCAGAAATGGGAACTGCAAGCAGTGCGAATAGAGGCCCTCTAGGGCAGGCGTCACGCTGCCCCATTCACCAGACCAGTAATACATCATCCAGGGCAGGCTTTCATCAGCACGGCTCTTTTTAGGCCACAATAACATAAACATCAGGTTCAAGTCCCGAGCTGTATGGAGTCAGCATGTCCACCGGTCCATCCATTAGACAAGATTGTGGAAGGAATAAGTGGTGTACAGAAATGCAACCTCATTTCCTACATCAAAGGCTGAGAACAAGAAAAACCTTCCCATTTTCTACTGCAAAATTTTTCAGTCTGGTGTGTGCTTTTTGGCGGCATGGTGGCGTAGTGGTTAGCACACTCGCCTCACAGCAAGAAATTCCTGGACTTGAGTCCCACGCTTGGTGAGGGCGATTCTGTGTGGAGTTTGCATGTTCTCCCTGTGCTTGTGTGGGTTTCCTCAGGGCACTCTGGTTTTATCCTACAGTCCAGAGACATACACATTGGGATAATTGCCCCTAAGTGTGAGTGTAAATGGTTCTTTGTGTGTGTGTTGGCCCTTGTGATGGTTTGCCCAGTGTCGGCTGAGATAAGCTCCAACCTCCCTGTGACCCGAGTAGGATTAAGCGGTTTGGCAAATGAGTGAGTGAGTGATAGCATGTGCTGTTTGAGATGCAATAGAGCTGGGAATTTTGCTGAATGATGGCGAACCTGGTTAATAATAGGGTTATTAGCTTTTCCACAGTTCAACAAAGATACTCAAACAAGATTATACTCTGGATGACTGCATGTGATTTGTCAACTCTCAAGTGATTATTTCAGATCTACTCTAATTGATCACCTGATAGTAGTTTATGACATGAGCGTGATTGCTTCTTGAACTAATTTTCTTTAATGTTGTCCTGTCAAATTTAAGGTCACGAGCAGCTGCTGGAACACACACACACACACACACACACACACACACACACTTGTTGTTACCTCTCTGTGTCATAAGCAGAACCAGATCTCTCCCTCTTCACTGACAGTGAGGTGTGTATGTGTTGTTTTGAATAATACGTCTTTCACGATGGACTGCGTACAAAACCAAATAATCATTCTTTCTCTTCTGCCTTCTTCTGTTTATCTATACAGTAGCGTGCAGTGAAGATTATACACCATCACTTTTGTCTAAAAGGGCTCCTAATAAAAAGAAGTAAAAAATTACTTCTCTACAATTTTTAGTTAGAATGTATTGAACAATGCTATTGTAGGCAATGAGAACCAAGTATATTGAGGTAAAAGTATGGCTAATAAACAAAAATACTGACCAATTTTTCAGATCAGGTCTAGACTCTAGATCTACTTAACACACGTTATCATTATAAACTTGTCTCTGGAAGAAGTTCATGCTGTCTTATTAGCTCAGCAGGTGCCATCTTGGAACCTTACAAGTCGAGTGCCAGCAAATAGTATGCATACATACAGTTTCAACCTGTGCCTTTTTATATATATATATATATTTAATTTTTTAAACAACATTTTCACGATTTCAAAGAAATTTTTTTACCCATTTCTTGCATGAAGGTAGGTCTAAGTAACTTGAGAATCACAAAAACCTATAGCAATACATATACTTGAATAGAAATGCTAAAATCGAATTTAAACAGTTACTGGATCTAAACTTCAACGTTTGGTTAAACCGGCCCAATGACAAGGCAGTGTCATTGTCGATTGTTGATTTATTGATTTGTAAAAAAACGGTAAATCTAACTTGGATTTATATATAATTAGACATAGATCTAGATCTAGTCTAGCCTGACCAGGCTTGATTAAATTTAGATCTATAAGTTAGGCCTAGATCTAAGGTAGCCAAGGCCTAGTAGACCTAGGCATAAAGGCCTAACTTGATTTAAAGATCTTGCCTAGAGTATCTAGTCTAGTCTAGGCTATTACAAGTTTATAACTGTTTTTTGTAAGGTTCTTTGAGTAAGACAGAAGCGTTTCTTTACCTGCTTTCCATGTTTCAACTACTTCCTGTAGGGTCTTATAGGCTGCTTAAGTTGTTTTTTCTTTAGACTGTAGAGAACATACAACCTCTCCAAATCACTTGTGGAAATAATAAACCATTGGACTCACAGAACAACACTGCAAAAACTCAAAACAACTGGTAGAGGATCTCAGACACATTACCATCCAACCAGCCGAAATATTAATTTCATACGATATCATATCACTGTTCACCAAAACCAAGGTACACATAACATTGAACATAGTAGAAAATAAACTCCATAAAGACAAATAACTCTGGAAAAGAACCTAACTTACAGTAGAGAACATCATGAAACTGTTGAGATTCGTGCCCATGTCAACTTATTTTCAATATCAAGGAGCTGTATATAAACAGAAGGAAGGTTTTGCCATGGGATACCCACTATACGCCATCGTGAGCAGTTTTTTCATCTGGAACAACGTGCCATTACAACAGCCCCAACAGAGTGCAGGCTCACACTATGGAAAAGGTATGTAACCACATCTTGGAAAAAATAAAAACTGGACACACAGAACAACTCACTGAGCACTTCAACACCATGGACCAAACCGGCAACATCAAATTCACTCAGGACAAAGAGCAGGACAACACCATATCATTTCTGGACTTCAAAATATATCAGGCAGACAGCAGCATACATATTAAAGTACACAGGAAACCAACACATACGGATTAATACCTACTATGGACATATGAACACACAAACTCTCAGTAGTCAAAACACTTTACAACAGGGCAAACATTACAGTCACACAAGATGGGGAGGAGGAGGCACACATACAGTTCACAATTCTCTGGTAATATGTCAGTATCCACAATGGGCCATAGAAAAGAGAAGGACACAAGCACAAAACACAGGAAAACATGCCAAAAGAAAAAAGACACAAACTACCAACACATCCACAACATTCACTTTATCATACATCAGGGGGGTCACTGAACGCATACTGAGGGCAATGAATAAACAACATAAACACACCCATAAAACAACTCCCAGAATTCAGACAATTACTAGAAAAAAAACAGGAAAAAATACACCAAAAATGTGATGTGATTTACGAAATAAAATGCTCATCATACAATCTAACATGCAATGGAGAAACAGGCAGATCATTTGGAACACAAAAAGGGGAACATCAAAAGAATGGGAAAAACAAGGGTCATCCATGCCGAAAGTAACAAATACCACTGCTGGATCAGGGAGGCCATCAAAATTAGAAAACGGGCTCCAAGAACCATGACCCGGGATGAAGGAGCTTACACCCTGTCCCACACCTGGGATGTGGTCCTGGAAACGGCGTCAGGTTGTAGGGGGCATAAGCGTTCCCCTCCGTGTGATCTAGATCTAGATCTATGTTAATTATATATAAATCCGAGTTCGATTTAACGTTTTGTTACAAATTGTCAGTGACAACAATCAACAATGACACTGCCTTGTCGTTGGGCCGGTTTAACCAAACGTTGAAGTGTAGATCCAGTATCTGTTTCGATTTTAATTCGAATTTCAAAAAAAACAAGCGCAAGTTGACACTATATATGTATACTATTTGCCGGCACTCGACTTGTAGGATGGCGAAATCCACTCATTACCTTGTAAATGGTCTATGGTTGAAAGTTATAGTCAAATAGCATGAAAAGATGGGAAATGGAAATAATTACATTCAACATGTACCAACATCCAATGTACATTTCATTTTAAAACCTTTTTTTGCCAAATTTCAGCTATGTAGAGTTTTTTATTTTTTCAATTATTTCTAATTATCAGTGAAATTGTTGGTATAGTTATATAAATTTAGGCTATTCTGATCGTCAGCAGTTAAATGTTTAGGGTTTTCAAGCTGTTGATGGTTTCCAGCAGCTTCATTTTGAGATCTTAAAGCAGGGGTGTCCAGACTTGCCTGCAATTCACCGATGTGGGTGCAGGTTTTCACTTCAACCAAGCAGGAGCCACACCTTCCACCTGTGTGACCACTCATCTCAGAAAGTGACTGGATTGTGTATCCTATTGTTTGCATGTGGCACAACCTGAAGCCAGCCTGGTGCCATCTTGTTGAGACCACTTTAATGTTGAAAGTTACACTCAAATAGCGTACAAAAATTAAATTATGAAAAGATTAATGGCCCATTCCTATTCCGTTAGATTAAGAAAATGGAAATACATATGTATATCCAAGGTGTACATTACATTTCATGTTTTTCCCAAATTTCATCTATGCAAAACTTTTTATTTTCTAATGTTTTTAAATTATTTACAAATATCAGTGAAAATATTGGAAAAGTTCTATTAATTTATGGATTCTGAACATAAGCAGTAAAATTTACAAGGTGATTAAGCAGTGTTGGCTTTAAACAGCTCCATTTAGAGATCTTAAAGTAAGGTGGTCTCACTAAGATGGCTGACACCCGGCTTCAAAATTGAAACACCAATGTGCATAATAGTCTTTTTTTTAAATGAGTGATTGAAACAGGTGGAAGGTGTGGCTTCTGCTGATTGAAGTGAAAACCTGCACCCACACCGGCCCTTTACAGATAAGATTGGACATCCCTGAATTAGAATGTGACATGTATTTTCCTCCATGCAGACAATTTTTGGTAAAAAATGTAGATCAATTTTGTCCTCTTTAATCTGGTATGGAGAGACCCACACATTTGGTGACGAGCACCCCTCTCTCCTCTCATTTACTTCAATGTATTTTACAGAGGATTTTTTTTCACCTCGTTTTAAAACGAGGCACAGCCGCCTCACAGCAAAAAGGTCCTGGGCTTGAGTCCTGGTCTGGACAAGGGAATTTCTGTATGGAGTTTGCATGTTCTCCTCGTGCTTACATGAGTTTCCACAGGGCACTCCAGTTTCCTCCCACAGTCCAAAGACATGCACATTAGGCTAATTGGCTGTTCCAAATTGCCCCTAGGTGTTAATGTTAGTGTGATTGGTTGAGTTTGTGTTGGCCCTGAGATGGTCTGTTGAGCTGTTCAGGGTGTGTCAAGTTTAGTTTTAACTTCAGTTAAAATGACATTTGAGTCCCATGATACTAGGAAGTTTTCAACAGAGAGCGAGAGAGAGAGAGAGAGAGTGTGTGTGTGTGTGTGTGTGCGTGTGTGTGTGTGCGTGTGTGCGCGTGCATGTGTGTGTGTGTGTGATTGCCATGCACTGCTGCCTCCCAGCCACATGTACACCTGGTGGTCATGCACCAATCTGCAGGCAGGCATTCAAAAGTTTTGCAGGGATTTTCAAGTTTTATTTAATTTATTCCCCTAAAAGATTTGTTTGTTCAGCAGATGAATCATACAGATTAGTTATTTAAGTCGGGTAGTATTCCTGTGAACCATGAACGATATCTGTCCAGAGATCCGTGAACCATGAATGATACTTTTTCAGAAAGGTGTTGTTGTGCATGTCCAGAAAGCCTCAGCCTCCTCTGTGCCACTTTGGAGCTGACTTTAGGTAGATGGCTATCAGGAAATACAGATTGTATTGGCCACATTTAAGATGGAAAAAGTTCTGAAATTATGAATTTTGGTCACATTAGAAAAACCTGACATTTTACCAGGGGTGTGTAGACTTTTTCTCTATCCACACTAATTTGAGGCCAAGCTCCTGACAAGCTCCTGGCTGTGATTCGTCTAACTTAATACCAGGATTTAATACACTGAGGGAATGTCATACTTAATGCATTACCTCTAGCTGGTTGTTGAACAGAAGAAAAAGTCATTTTTTTCTGAGACTTAGCTTAACATGGTGCAGGCTAGTGTTATATCCATGTTGCAACACCACTGACTCCAGTATATCTTAATCTCTACTTTCCTGCTAGATTTCATATCCCTGAATCCTCTGACTCATGTACTTATCCCAAACAGTAAATTTCTATGCTTTCGTCTACTTGATTAATGTTCAGTTTGTGAGATTTTTATCCTAACTGGCTATTTCTCGACTCTACTTAAGTAACTAGAAATGTACTCATAGAGCGCAGACCCCCACCAAGGTCGTTCATTCTTATCTTTACACAAGAAATAGTGGTAGATGATGTAGAATTATGGTACTCCCTTGTGCCCTGTTTTGCAATTATTTTGAAGCTCTGTATATTTTTCTCCCAGCACATTCTGGGTGATTGGTGCCCCCTTGCCCGATCACGCAGTGTTAAAAAAATTCTTCAAAACCATCTTGGATCTGGATCATGTTCAAAATGTAACCAGTTTTCCATTGGCCCAAGACCCACGTTTGGTGAGAATTTCATTGAAATCTGTAAATTAGTTTTCAGGGTATTGGGCTAACAGACACACATACAAAAAGACACACACAGCCAGTCTCATAACCTATTTCTCGGTGGAGGTAATTAAAATGTTTCAACTTAGCAGTCTGTGTGTGAAAATTGTGCTAGAATTGCAGAATGTGCTATGATGATGATGATAGTAATAATAATAATAATAATCACTATTATTATTATTATTATAACAATAATAATAATAATAATAATAATAATAATAATTGTTATTATTATTATTATTATAAATTTAAATGTAAATTAATGACTACTTATATATTATATAGTGTTAATAAACACTAATATAAACTAGTATAATTAATCAGTACAAACTATATATCATACTACTACACCTTCAGATTATTTGAGCAATTGCAAAACATTAGTAGTACCTCTTTTTATAATCTTTATTGTCAATCAATTTAATGTAATTGACTTCAATTACTCTGTATCTCTTTAGCTGATGCGGAGAAAAGCTCATCTGTATTGATCTGATGGTAAGTGTCTGTGTCTAATATTTATTTTGTCTGAAGTGGGATGTATTCGATTTTTTCATGTTGTTTTATAACTGGTGCAAGTTTAGTTTGCCTCTTTTTTTCGGAGATATTTTCCTATTCAAAATTACAGTGCATGCATAGAATATAACTGAATATGTCTTTAAATACCCTGAAGCCAATATTTTTTGTAAATCAAAATAACAGTGCTGACCTCCATTCATGTTTTTTCACATTTTATTTACTAAGAAGGAAAGATGTCTAAGCAGGAGCTAATGCTTACTTCCTGAATGAAATTGTCCTCAGGATTCATTTTTAACATTAGTCATTTTTTCATTTATTTCATTTTTCGAACCGCTTTATCCTTTATTAGGGTCACTAAGAGGCTGGAGCCCATCCCAGCTGACTCCAGCAAAGAGCTGACAGACCCTGAACAACTGCAAGACAATCACAGGGTCACATTCCCAATCACATTCCTACTCAGAGGCAAATAATAATATCCAGTAAGTCAAATGTGCATGTCTTTGCACTGTGGGAGGAAACTGGGACACCCGGAAGAAACCCACGCGAGCACAGGGAGAACAGGCAACTCCACACAGAAATGCCCTTGCCAGGCACGGGGCTCGAACCCAGGACCTTCTTGCTGTGAGGCGGATGTGCTAACCAATCTGATTACAATCTGATTGCTTAGTCTGCTGCTTTACTGTCCAGTCTCCCAATATATTGACCAGTCCCCCAATCTATTGAGTCTTACACTTTAGATTACCGGTCTAACACTTTATTGCTCAGTCTCCCATTTTGACCAGTCTGCTAGTTCTGTGGTCACTTTTATCATATCAGAGTTACGACCAATACATTGGGTGAAAGGTTTGTTCAGTGTAGGTCTTTACTTGCATATTGATTAACTGAATACCAAGTCATATTCATCATGTGATTCCCAAGAAAGGATTTTGCTTACATTTCTAGACACCTTCTACAGTCTGAATGCAGAAAATTCTGGTAGTTTCCAGGAGCGGCTATACAGTGCATGTATTTCTCACTGTGAAGTACAAGCATGCATGCATGACGCATGAAGTGAGGAGAGCCAAAATGTCATTTAATTGTTAATTTGCTTACTTGGTGTATTTCCTCACTGTTATTATTGCTGCTTGTAGCTTATAACCCTGAAATTTCTGTCTAACAAAGAAAAGCTTCTTTTCTGTTGATTCAGTGTCGAGAGATTCAGGCTCAGAGTTCAGGACGTCACCTCAACTTCAGCAACCTCAGTGCTGAGTTGGGATAGGAGTGCTGGGGTCTGGCCTTGAGACCAATCGCTTTGTTCCTTTTTGTGCATACCTTAAACATGACCATTCCATATTCCTGAGCCCTGACCTCATGTCTGATTTCCGCCTGTGCACTGAGCCTGTCCGCTCTGCAGCTGTAATTTATGAATATGGGGGCAGCATGAGGAATATGGCAAGATCTCTGAGTCGCTGTCATGCAACCCATGATGCTGTTTTACAGGATGACTCACCCCATAGTCATGCCCACATGCACATGCCCCCAGGACCCAGTTGCCAATTAACTGAGGAGGCAGAAAAGGTAAATTAAAAAATTAATTACAGCATGCCATTAAAATACTATAATTAATGTTCTGCTTTGTCAAAAACATTACTACCTATATTTATTGTAATATTCCACTTTTTCCACTTGCGGCTCAGTGCAATACAGGAGACTTTAGTATTATTGGCAAAGAGTCAGGCAGTCAAATAGGAGAACCCGAACAATTGGTTAAAGACCAAGATTATGGTGGAATCAGGTGATGCTCCTAATCAGGTTTATTTGCTTGTGTAAACTGTAGAATTTTATGGATTAGATTGAAAGCTCCTGCTTTATGAAAAAAACATGGTTTCTGTTTCCCATGTTGTCTTTAAATGAATCTTTTTAAATCTTTTTAACCCAATTTTGAGTTGGAAGAGCAGAGGAAAAGAAGGGACTGATTAGTTATTATATGGTACAGCCACTAGAGGGAGAGTTAATAGGGAGAGTCTCTCTCTCTCTCTCTCTCTCTCTCTCTCTCTCTCTCTCTCTCTCTCTC
>JAOUQZ010000034.1:6969812-6989049 GCA_028564935.1 Neosilurus hyrtlii
AGTCGGCTGAGATGGGCGCCAGCCTCCCCGCGACCCTAATTAGGAATAAGCGGTTCAGAAGATGAATGAATGAATGAGTACGCTCTCTTGGCGAGTCGTCCTTATCACACTTAAACTACATTAACTATAATGCATTACTAGATGCTAATGCCCATTTTTTTATCACACTAGGTGAAGCCAACTCATTTGTTCAAGGGGGAAGACAAAAACAACTTTGCATAAAGAAACAAAACAAGACAGTAATGTTGGCATGGCTATAAAAAGGCACAAAAAGATTTCTTTCTTTCTTTTTTAATTATTAATGCACAGTGGAAAGTAGGAATTTAACTAAATTTACATTAAATGTGGTTGTTTTAACCACAATTAACCAATGATGTAAGATGTTTTCTTTTTCCCAACTACATTTAAAGGGGAAAATTATGTATATAGATAGTTCATACAACCTAGTTGATGTCAGGTGAAGTCATAGTGGGAAACCTGGCCTCGATTTGATCTCATTTTTTCTCTGTCACATCCATTAACGTAAACTGCAGTGTGTGAATTAGATTTGTGGGTTTAATGAAGGTTTGTATCATTTACTCTGTTGTCTTTTTGTCTACAAAAACTACGTTAAAGGGAGATAGGATAGGATGGGCTAAGAACACATTGTCCAATCACTCACTCATTTGTTGCACCGTTTATTCCTACTATTAGTGTGACTGCGAGGAGGAGGGGGGTGACGGCTTTCACAGCTCTGGGGGGAGAAGCTGTTTTTAAGTCTCTTTGTGCTGGTTGTAATATTTCTGTACCACTTTCCTGAAGGAAGCGGTACAAACAGTCCATTTCTTGGGTAGGTGGGATCCGCCGCAATGCAGCTCTCCTTCTTCTAGACACGGGCAGCATATATTGTATCCAGATTTGGTAGGCGGCAGGTATCCCCTGAGCAGTTCTCACCACCCGGGCCAAGTCCTTTCTGTCCTTTGCAGTGCAGCTGCTGTACCACACCGTTGCACTGAGACAGAGAATACATTCAATTGTAGCGCTGTAGACGTTCTTGAGCAGCTGAGAGGAGAGTCCAGTACATTTAAACTTCCTGAGGAAGAAAGGCCGTTGTTAGGCCTTCTTCACCAGGTGTGAGGTGTTGATAGATCAGGACAGGCCAGATGAAATATGGACGCCCAGGAACTTAATATTGTTCACATGATCCACCGCCTCCCAATGAATGCAAAGAGGAGCATGCTCTGTCTTCCTGGTTTTCTTGTAGTCCACTATGACCTCCTTGGTATTGCTGGTGTTTAGAATGAGACTGTTAGTCCAACACCAGTTTATCAAGTGCTGGATCTCTTCTCTGTAGTGGGTCTCTTCGTTATCCGATATAAGACCCACCACGGTGGTGTCATCCGCAAACTTCACGAGCGTGTATGTGGAGTGAATAGCAGACCCAATCGTGGGTAAAAAGGCTGAACAGGGCCGGGCTGAGCACACAGACCTTCGGTGTTCCAGTGTTCAGGATCTGGGTGGAAGAACACCTGGGGTCGTTTGGTGAAAAAGTCTGATTCAGAAACACAGTGAAGCTGATAGTCCCAGGTTGTAGAGCTTCAGTACCAGCTTGTCTGGGAGAACAGTGTTGAAAGCTGAGCTGAAGTCCACAAATGGCATAATTTAAGTGTTATTATAATAATATAAGTGTTGGGGTGCTCCAGGTGGGTCACGACTGTGTGGAGCGTTAGCAAGACAGCATCTTCCGTAGAGCGGTTCTACCTGTAGGCGAACTGAAGGCCAGCAGGGATAACGTCCTTGATGTGGTTGAGAAGGATCCACTCGAAGCACATCCTTGATGTGGTTGAGGAGAATCCTTTCAAGGTACTTCAGCACTGGGATCAGGGCAACCGGGTGATAATAGTTGAACAGGTTATGGCTGATTTTTCGACACAGGCACAATGGTGGAGGATTTTAGGTAGACAGGGACCTTAGCAAGCTGCATGGACAGGTTGAAAATGTTCAGGAAAACTCCTGACAGCTGGTCAGCGCATGATTTCTTTCTGACGTTTAATGAGTCATAGCCTACAGAGAAGCTGTTCAGGGTGTCAGGCAGAGTGGGGTTGTGGCTGACCTGCTGGTTACTGTGCTTGTCGTCCGTGATGGTCCTTTTACTTCTCCACATGTTGCACAGGTTGTTGTTGTTGAAGTGCTCCTCAATGCGCTGTTTGTATCTGAGTTTTGCCAGCTGGATGACCTTTTCCAGTTCTTTCCAGGCCCTACGGTAAACCAGCCTGTCTCTTGACTTGTAGGCTGCGTCTCGGGCTTTAAGCAAGGGCCACACTGTTGGGTTGGGAAAAGCTGTGATGGTCTTTGTGGGCAGGACAGCGCTAGTGCATAAATGAACGTAGGACAGAACAGCAGACATGTATTCCTCTAGATCAGCGCCCTGTTTAAACACTTCCCAGTTGGTATACTTGAAGCGGTCTTGTAGTTCTGAGGAAGCCTCCTCAGTACAGATCTGCACAGTTCTGGTGGTGGGTATAGTACTGCAGATCAGAGGTTTATAGGCCATGATCAGCTTCACTGTGATGTGATCTGATATGCCCAGGTGAGGAGCTGTGAACGCTTTATATGCTCCTGGAATGTTACGATAAACCTGATCCAGTGTGTTATTGACACTGTTTTTTTTACTGTGCCTTATCCTTCTCCTGGGCCACAGAGGGGGAATGGTGAAAGCCCCAGTGGTTCGCTGCAGCTCCGGTGGTATAAAATCCAGCTTTGGAGGTGCATAAAGTCCTGAATTTTTCCCCAGCTCCAACAGTTCAGGCCTTCCGTACTGAATTATAGTTTCGAAGCCTTGAATAAAGAGCGAAAATACAAACAAAATACACAAAAAGAAACGAAAAAGCCGAGAGCTCCGAGCCGCTGCATGCGCGCATGCTACCGCCGTCTTAAATAAAGTCACAAGTATGCATTGTCACCCCATTGTCCAGTCAAAGTATGCAAAAGAATAGAAAATGTCTTTTTTTTGTGTGTAAATGGAAAGTTATTGCAAAAGAAGCGATTAGGATGTTACTGGCTCAAACCTAGGAATGAAAGGCTTCTTCCTATGCTACTGATAGCCTTAGATCAGCTGCTGTAATGCATTTCTCAGATGTAGTAGTTTCACTTACAGGCTGATGATAGATATTAGATACGTTATCCCTACAGTATATCACATCACACTCAGCCGTCTCTGAACATCATCACACTATCCTACATCTTACATCATGCACGCTTTAGAGTGTGTAACTAGGCTGCTCTCTCTTGTACTGGGTAAGATATTTTTATATACTGCCTGAATATTTCTTAAATGGGTTAAAAAATCGGTTTTAAATCATGTTGCACAGATTATGAGCAATTTAAATCAAACCAGCTGCTGAATTTCAATTTGGGCTTTCCCCTCTGTATACTACCACCCTACCCCCCACCCCATCTCCCAGCATTCTTTGTCCACTAACTCCTCCTGTCTCTGTCCTTTATCTTTTTATCTATCTGCTCGATCTCTTTCACCCTTTCTTTGTCTTGTGTCTCCATCATCCCTTGGAGATACATGATGCATGGTTTCTATGGCAACAGAGTACAGTGTGATCAGAAAAGATGCTCAACTGGACACAGGAGCTGTGTCTTTGAATTGTGTGTGCGTGTGTGTGTGTGCTGAGCTAAGGATATGTAGATGTGCATAAATATGTGCATAGAGTTTATTATAAAGTCGCACACTGATGCTTTTCTGCACACATGAGAAAGGTGTGTGTGTGTGTGGTTTTTCTTGATTTCGGTTACGAATCTGCCTGCTGTTTCCTGTTTCCTGTAGCAGAGATGTCACAGTTCTTGCGCTGACCTCAGAGCATTGTTGATATGTTTGTCAGTTTTCCCACACTATGGTAGTGTACAGTTGGGTGGAACCCATGTTGTTGGGTCATACTATGCACCAAGGCATTTACCTATTTAACCAATAGCTAAGGCCAACTATGTATTTCATGTAGAGTACATGAAGCACTTTACGTTTGGAGCTGATTGTCTGAAACGGCATGCTTCTCTGGAAACTTTAGAATAGCACTGAAATGTGTGCCACCACTATACTTATTATTATAGTGCACTACATGCACAACAGCTTGCCAGACCATCACAGGGCAACACATACACAACCATTTGCACTTACACCTAACAGCCAGTTTGCCTAATTTGGACTGTGAGAGGAAACTGAAGTACCCAAAGAGAACTGTGTAAACTTCACACAAACACCCAAGCCTGGGAATTGAACCCAGGACCTTCTTGCTGTGAGGTGGACATGCAAACCACTACACCACTGTACCCACAGGGATATTTTAGGAAAATATTCAGCACGAAGATGTTGCATCTATATCTCTTAGATCACAACAAAGGGCGGCACAGTGGTATAGTGGTTAGCACGTCCGCCTCACAGCAAGAAAGTCTTGGGTTTGTGTCCTGGGTTCGGGTGTTTCTGTGTGGAGGTTGCATGTTCTTCTCGTACTTGTGTGGGTTTGTTTCGGGTACTCCGGTTTCCTCCCATAGTACAAAGACATGCACACTAGGCTAACTGGCTGTTCCAGATTGCCCCTAGATGTGAGTTTGAATGTGAATGATTGTGTGTGTGTTGACAAGCTGTTTAGGGTTTACCCTGCCTTCACTCAATGTCAGCTGAGATAGTCCTCCCTGCAAACCTAATAGGAGTGAGTGAGTAATATTCTTTTACGGTTTATAGTTACATTTAATGTTGTGAAACATAAGCAAGACGAAGTTATTTCCAGTTGTCTCTTGAGATATAGCAACAATCATTATTGTCTCTCCTCTTTTGAAGATAAAAAAAACCCTGTTTGTCAAGGAAGGAAGAGTAAACTCTGCCCTTACATGCTGTAAGACTAGGACATTTACAAAACTAAATGTGAAGAATTGAGAATTCAGATCATATTTAATGCATGCAATACTATGAGCAGCACTTTGGAGTATTAAAACCAGTGACTGTAAAAAAGGACAGCGTATCTCTGGAATGCCCGGAGGTACAAACACTGGACTCAAATCCAGGTCCTTCGTGTTGTAAGGCGGATGTGCTCACCCCTATGTCACTGTGTAGCTCCTGACCACACCCATACAATGATTTTTACCAAACTTGGTGGGGACACTACCCTTATTGAGTACCAAAGATAATTAAATTTTGGAATACCAGAAGGTCAAGGTCAAAGCAAGGTCACACAGTTTCAGAGGTAGAGAGAGCTCTTATAGCTGTGAAACGTGTATTCATATACATGTCATTACAATGGAACACCAATAGGAAACCAGATGTGGACATTTAAATTAGACAGTTACCTTTGAGTAACTTTGAAAAGCCAAACCCCAGTCATAAATCCTTCATATGAAAGATTTTTTCATTGATTTGAACTATTCAGATTATTACTGAGTTATCTAACAAGCCAGAAAGAATTTTAGCTAAACTTATGCTACATGCCATACCATACTTTTTTAACTAATATTGTAACGTTGTAATCTATGGGAAAAGATTGGACTGTTACTAGACAGGTAAATGTCTTTGTATCGGCAGCGAACTAACTAAATAAATAAAATTATATATGAAAATATTTCACATTATTCTTTGAACTTTCACTTGACCTTTGGTTAAGTACATTATGGCGTTTTTTTATGTCTGTATGTTTGCTTATATGAATTTAGTTTGTCTTTGTGTGTGTGTGTGTGTGTGAGAGAGAGAGAGAGAGAGAGATCTGTTTGATCACCGCTCAGACTGTTTAATCAGCATGTCTAGTGAATATTCATGACTTAATTATTCATTTAGGCCAACACCCATAACCAGGCCAGTTAGTGTTTGAATGCAAATGCATGCACGTGTGTGTGTGTGTGTGTGTGTGTGTGTGTGTGTGTTTTGCTTTTATCAAAATCCATTGATTAAGCATGTTTACTCTCAGTAGAGCTGACCCAATAAACTGCCAGCATGGGTGCTTAGTTTTAAAATGTATGTATTTCATTCTGATTTTAATGAAATTCCATTTAGAGATGCTTACATACTCACATTGTCTAACCAACAATGTGATAGTAATCGATTTGCATCCTTTTTTTTGTACACAAATATTAACACCAATGCTAATATTAATTTCTTAATATATGGAAATAATGTAAATTATTGTACCTTTAGGGGCACAATGGCTTGTTACTGGGGCAGTTCCCTGTATAGCACTTATGTGAACAATTTATATGTACTTTTTACTGCTTGGGAACAAGTGTGTACATTTTGGCCGTCAAAAAGTCACACATCGTTACCCTGGGGTCTAATAACTAGTCCTAGGCTTAGATTAGAGTAGATTGTAAATTTGGGGACAGAAATGAACTCCTACTCTACTTCTAACAGTGTGCAGTTAGAGTCTAATCCAGGAACATCACAGCAAAGCAGAAACACATCCTAAATATGACAAGGATGTTACAAAAGACAGGATAGGATTTAGGTTTATTTGGGAAAGTTTAGTCTCTTTCCTACACTGTGACTTATTGTCTTGCCATTTATTTTAACCCAGCACTATTGCACTCTCTTCTAATTTCTTATAGCAGCATGACGTAGTGTCAGGCGACACGATGTCGTAGTAGTTTGCATGTCTTGGGTTGTTAGCCTAATGTGCATTTCTTTGGAAAGTCGGATGAAACCGGAGTACCCAGAGGATATTCATGCAAGGAAGTGGAGAACATGCAAACTCCACACAGAAACGCCATTGCCAAGCCCGGGATTCGAACCCCGCACCTTCTTGCTGTGAGGCACACATGCTAACCACTACAGAGCCCTATGAATTACTGTTACAGGACTTGTCAAAGAGACTTAAAGCATTTAGCCTTGATCACAGCATGTAATCTCCATGGCTTTGTTGCTCCAGATGGTCAGGTCGAGGCTCAGCACCAATAATGTGCCAATAAAATGAAGTCAGCCGATATCAATAGACTTTTTTTCCCCTGATGGCACAGATATAAAATGGGGACTCTAATAATGAAAGATTGGTTCAGGGAGCATGAGGAATCATTTTCACATATGTACTGGCACCCTGGAGTCCTGACCTTATGTTATGCTGTTACCGAGAACTGATAGACCCAAATGTAGGACAGACACGACAAAATAAGGTGCAAACAGGAATCCTTTATTAGGAACAAGGAAAACGTGGTACATGAACAGTACTAGAACGGTCGGCTGGATCGTGTTGTGCGTACACTGAGATATGTCCTCTTTCTATGACGGCACAAGACGATCTGGCACGGGATCGAGGAATAGCGGGCCTTTTATCCTCCGACGGGAATGAGAAACAGGTGGGATAATCAGGGCGCAGCCTGTAATCAGAAAACACACACGGGAAAGGCGAGAGCAGATCAAATAGACAGACATGACCCAAATCCTACGGCGGGACATCACACCTTTACCCTATTGAAAGTTTTCGGGATGTGCTGGAGAAGACTTTATGGAGTGGGTCAGTTTTTCCCTCATCAACTCACGACTTTGGTGAAAAATTAACCCAAAACTAGATGGATAAATGGATAAATGTTATGTTGCATATGTTTGTTGAAACAATGGCATGACGATTACGTGCTGTAAGCAAGGCTAAGTGCAGAACAATATATTCTTTTTTTTTTTGGCTGGGCAGTGTACATATTAATATTATTGTAATAATTGCATAGAAAAAACTTTCCAATACATCATCTGTCTATTTATATTTGTGTGTGTGTGTGTGTGTGTGTGTGTGTGTGTGTGTGTGTGTGTGTGTGTGTGCGTGTGTTGCATGAAGGATCAAGGATGCCTAGAGAACTCATATCCCAAATATTGTACCACCCTGAGAGACCAAAGGAAAAGAGATAACAGGAAACACTCGCCTGCCTGCCACACAATCTCTCCCAACATTCTCTCATACAAAGCCACACCCACATGCAGCATGCAGTAGAAGCCTAATCACACATGGCTTGAATATGGCTATGAATAAAAGATTAGGGCCATGGACAGTTCAGTTTTGTCCCAGTGACCCAGAAAAATACAGTATTTCTCTCTCTCTCTCTCTTTCTCTCTCTCTCTCGCTCTCTGTTATTTTCTGCTACTCTGACAGTCCATCTCATGTTCCTTATCTAAACTGAATAACATTTGTCTCCATCTAGTGGGAGATTTGTATCATCTCTGTTTGTCACCCTTACCAACTGAAAGATCTGTCAGAAATACGAAAAGGGTGTGTGATAAAGAAGGAAATGACTGTTTAATGCAGCCTCGCTCCCTTTTCCACAAAAGGGACGTTTGTAAGTCATGGTTTGAGTTTCTGCTGTGCAAGCATTAAGCAACTCAATACAGCAATGCCGCTAAAGGCCACAAGCTAGTTGGCATGGCTACCCGCCGGACATACTTTGGGCAGAGCTATGAAAGCTGCGTTAATGGTTTCAGTCCTTTCCTGTCTATTACAGTTTGCCTTTTCCTGTTTTCTGTTCTTCTCAGTAGAAACTCACACACAGACGCACACACATACATGCTCTTACACGCATTTAGACACATTTCCTTTAGAGCAGTGTATTGTGGTATTGCCACCCTTCTGTTTGGTGTAAAGTAAAGTCCATGTTGCTACATCATCATGTACTTGTATCTTGTTTTAATGTAGACATTGTGACGAAGCAGCTTTACATAGTGAGTCAATGTGGTTAAGAAATTAAAAATTAATTTGATGAGCTCCTACTAGGGGTTGCAGAGAGGCTAGAGCTAACACACACACAACCATTCACACTCACACCAAGGAGCAATTTGGAATAGCCAGTTATCCTAATGTGCATGTTTTTGGACTGTGGGAGGATAACGGAGTACCCAAAGGGAACCCATACAAGCATGAGGAGAACATGTAAGCTCCACACAGAAACGCCCTTACCGAGCCCCGTACTCAAACCCAGGAGCTTCTTGTTGCACTGTGCCACCATGATTTTTTCTCTGTAAAGTTTCTCTATGAAGCCTATACATCCCTAATGAGCAAGCCTGTAGCAGTGGTGTCAAGAAAAAGCTTTCTGAGATGGTATAAGGAAGAAACCTTGAGAGGAACCAGACTTTAAAAGAGAAACCCATCCTCATTTGCGTAAATCAGATAACACTGCAAACCATGTAGCAGGAAATACACTATAGTTTTAACATTGAGGCTAGTTTGTAATTTCATAGCTGCAATTGTAATCAGACTAAATAATTTTAGGAAAAACAGTCTAAATCTATCATCACACCCTCTATGTCTTGTCTATTTGGGGCCATATGAGGCCATCAGCAGGAGCGAGGGTTTGTACAATGAGAAGTGCACCCAAAAGTAGGACATCAGGATGGATCACAAAGTTCTGGAAAGGAGAAGGATCAGAATCACTGTTATCTCAGAAGTGGCACGCGTACGACATTAACGTGTTATGCCTATTAAATTGTTAACTGTATGGTCCGTGAGGCTACAGGTTTTGTTTGACTCAAAACTTGTTTTGTTTACCAGAAATTCCAGTTTTTCAACAAGATTCTTTCTATTGAAACAATAACCAGTTAACATCAGTCTCTGGCTTGTTCAATCCGCTCTGCTGTAATCACATGTGTCTCAACCAAGGCACATTTTGGCACCAGTAACATAGTGTATCTGTTATTTTCACCCATGTGCTGGAATGCAGCTCTTTTCTGGCTTATGTGACAAAAACAATCCTGCATTATTGATGAAGTGTAATATTTACAGTAACGTCATCCTTCATGAACATGTCATTACGATCAGATGCTTAGACACACCAAATATTGTTAGTGTTGGGTTTGCCACATTTTGGTGACCATTCACTACCGAAAGGCAGAGTACCCCCTGGACGTCTTGATAGTCAATCGCAGTGCCAACATACACCCCTCAACCATTCACACTCACATTTACACCTAGGGTCAATTTGGAACAGCCAGTTAGCCTTTCTTTGGACTGTGCGAGGAAACTGAAGGACCTGGAGAAAACCCATGCAAGCACAGTGAAAACATGCAAACTCCACACAGAAACACCTTCGAACCCAGGACCTTCCTTGCTGTCAGGCAGACGTGCTAACCACTACACCATTGTGCCGCACTGATCATAACAATTCATTCATTCATTTTCTAAGCCACTTAATCCTAATTAGGGTCGCGGGGAGGCTGGGATCCATCTCAGTCAACTCTGGGCAAAGGAGGGGTACACACTGAACAGCTCACTTGCCAATCTCATGGCCAAGATACACACAACCATTCACACTCACATTCACACCTGCTGTCAATTTGGGACAGCCACATAGTCTAAAGTGCATTTCTTTGGACTGTGGGAGGAAACCGGTGTACCCAGAGGAAACCCATGCAAGCACGGGAAGAACATGCAAACTCCACAGAGAAATGCCCTTACCGAGCCTGGGACTTGAACCCTGGACCTTCCATGCTGTGAGGCAGACGTGCTAACCACTACGCCACTGTGCCCCCCAATCATAACCATGCATCTCTTAATCCCCAAGCGAGTTGCTCACTGGCTTCTCCATTCATCCACTTTCCTGTTCTTTATATCAGTGAAATGAAAAAAAAAGTTTTGAAATATACTGCGTGAAGAAGTGTTCATACTTCTTTTTCTTATCTAACATCTAGAGTCTTGTAAATGAGCCAACAACACAGAGTTGAACAGAAGGTTATCTGGTTATGTTTAGGAACAGGTTGAATCTGCGCTGTTCCTGCACTGAATAAACTAACTGACATTTTTAAATAGACATTTGTTTAGTACAGCTATCAACTACAAAAAGATCGTGTCCTAAACTGCTTAATCCTATCAAGGTCACAGGGTCTCAACTGACACTGGGTGAAGGCTGGGTACACCCTGAACAGCTCACCAGACCATGGCACGGCTAACACACACAACCATTCACACATCCACACCTAGGGGCAATTTGGAATAGCCATTTAGCCTAATGTGTATGTCTTTGGACTGTGGAAGGAAACCACGCAAGCATGGGGAGAAAATGCAAACTCCACACAGAAGCGCCCTCACCAAGCCCGAGACTCAGACTCAGGACCTTCTTGCTGAGAGGTAGATATGCTATCCACTACTCCTATAGAAACTTTTCTGTGGTGATATGATTGAATTCTTCCAGAATGACTCCTCCCCCTCATCGTCAAGGCGTAAATATTCACTGAAGGGTTAAATGTAGTTTTAAATAGTGTAAAGTATTTATTATGGCTATTCTATTACCACAACCCAACCCACTTGAACATCTATTGCACTTTTCCAACACTATCATTATCAAAACATATCTTTTGACAGAATAGTGGACTTGAGTTGGCCCAGCACCTACTGAGACATGTTTTTAAATGTTATTGTTTTCTTACTTGTCACAGTGCACTGTTAGTCCCATGCATGACTCTAACACATCATAGTAGAAGCTTTAGTGGGTGTATGAACATATGTGCTATAGAGATAACCACCAGGAGAGATTAAGTTAATAAGCATATAGGGTATGAAGAGAAACTTTAGGGACAACAGTTCTTATTGGTAAATAAACAAGCTAAAATTCCATTTGGTCCCATACAGAATTATTTGGTCCACTGAGTATAAAGTTTATATAAGTCTTATTAAGTCCACTGTGTGTTGGAGAGAACACACTGCCAGCCTTGGCTTTGTTTAAGTGGATTTGTGTTTGTGTGTGAGCATTTCTTCTAACTTGGTGGGGACCCAATTTTACCAACAAGGATAAGAATTATTAATATTTCTGAGCGACATTAAGCCCTTATGGCTAGGAAAGTTAAAGGTTAGATATTAGACCCATTTTCAGATCTTTATTTTTCATTTCAGACACCAGTAGAGCACCAAAATACGATTCCTAAACCAAAAAAACTCCACAGTTCTTCAGGAAGCTGCATCCCCACTTTTCCAGAGAAGATGAATGCATGCGCTGGGTGGCCCGTATGGCTTCCTCCTTTCGTTTATGGTTTTTCCACATTCCGTGCCTACTCTGCTCTGATTGGTCATCTTTCTTTTCAATGTGCTGGGAGGCAGAACGGGATGGGCAGAGATACCTGTGTGCCTGGGGGGAGGTGGGGGAAGGCCTGCTAATCAGAAGGCCCAGCACACTGTGACAAACTAGAAAAAAAGAGGAAAAACTTGACATGCGATAACCACGTTATTTGACACTCTGACGTCGTCTAATACACTATTCAACGCTGTAACAACATTTTTGTGAAAAAAGCATCATATCTCCTCTTGAAGGAAGTAGGTGAAGCACATGTTCCAATTTAAACCATCTAGCATGTCTAAAAAATGATCTGTGAGTAGATTGAGAAAGTACATGGTGTATAAATGCAGATTGCATAATATTATATCTGATTTATGTTTGGAAACGTGTTCATACCATTGTGATATTGAATGTACAGACAGCCTCGGGATAAGTAATGTTGTAATGTTTTTTCTCAGTGTTTGAGCATGTTGTATTCTTAGTGTGGTAGAAATATGCATGTTTTAAGGGTAAATCATGTGTGTGTCTGTGTGTTGAGGTCTGTCAGGTAACAACACTGATGTCAGTAGTATGACATTTCCCAATTACATCATTGACATTGTTCTCAAATCACTAGCGTCAATCAGCACTTGTACTTTGCTTGAATGTGCTCGACTGAGTACTGGTGCATTCCTATGGTGTTTATGTTGATATGATGCAATGTTTTCATGATGTTCTGATAAAACCTAGCTTTTGTTGAATCATTTAGCCAAGCTATGTTTAAGTATAGTTTTCTAAATTTGTCTTTCAAATGTTCATTTAAAAATGTCCTCTGGTCATTCAAATGAGGTGAAAACCTAAATCATTAAAAAAATAACAGTTAAAAAAGTTATAATGATGGACTGTTATCAGAAATTTGGTAGCAGCATTTTTCTTTATTAATACAAACCTGGCACTTTTTAAAATAGAGGGCCATTCGGAGAGCACAAACCTCTGCCAAGCTGAAAAAAGCATAAAGTAGACAGCAACCCCTGCTGGACCACGTGCTGTAATACAACACTTCACATCCTGTCTCACAGTGTCTCACTGTCTCCAGAATTTTATCCAGATCACCACCAAATTTAATAGAGTCTTACTTTGGCTGTTTTCCATCCGTCAATAGAAATTCATCAAAATCTGTTTATTTTTCTGTAAAATTGTAAAATTAACCATTGCTAACAAAAACATATCCTCCTTATTGGAGGTTAAAATCTGTTTATTATTAGCGGATTATTAAATTATGTGTGTGCGTGTGTGTGTGTATAAATGATTTGTTATTAACGAGACTCAAACCCAAAATATAGAGGCCCATACACACCGCCCACAGACAAAAAAAACCCCACACAAATTAATTAAGGTATGCAGACAATGCAACAACACAAAACATTAATCGGAACACAGAACATGAACTCATTAAACGGATAATTATATTAACAAAAAGCTGATACAAATGAAGGCAGAAATCGGCTAGTAAAAGGCTATGAAAAGAAAACTCACTGTTAACCTTTCCTGCTTTCGCTTCAGGCCGTACTCGGGAAATGCAAGGAAGATCCATTCATTCATTCATTTTCTAAGCTGCTTAATCATATTTAGGGTCATAGGGAGGCTGGTGCCCATCTCAGCCGACTCTGGGCAAAGGCGGGGTACACCCTGAACATCTCGCCAGACCACTGCAGCACCAACACACATACAACCATTCTCGCTCACTCTCACAACTAGGGGCATGTTGGAACCGCCAATCAGTCTACTGTGCATGTTTTTGGACAGTGGGACGAAACTGGAGTACCCAGAGGAGCAAACTGCACAGAGAAATGCCCTGAGCCCAGGGATCAAACCCGGGACCTTCTTGCTGTTAGGCGAACATGCTTATCACTATGCCACCCTGTTGCCTTTGCAGGGAAGACTTATACTTTTATAACACCTCGGACACCTGTCAGTGGAGATATCAATCGGAGGCTCCGCTTTTAGGCAGTACTTAAATCTGTATATTATTAATTATAAGTTATGTAGATCATCTGCCGTGCAAATCCTTGTTCCTTCAGAAACAATAGCATATTGGAACAAGCACATTAATACAAACTCGTGATTTGAATTACTGAAGAACGGATATTAGAGAGCTGCTGATTCACAAGTTTAAGTGAAATGAATGGACATTAGTCTTATGTAATCCATTTTTCAACTCAACTCTCTCTCTCTCCCTCTCTCCCTCTCTCTCCCTCTTTCTCCCTCTCTCTCTCCCTCCTGTCTCCCACCACATTCCCGCGGCGCACTCTATTTCCTCCCCTTTTCATTCCTTTCCATTGAGAAGCTTCTGGTACTTGCCCCCCACTATCATCTTGCCATGGTTTAATGAGATTGAGTGCTCTGGCTTATACTTTCTTTTAATTTCTTTCTGGCTACTTGTTGTGCTTTCACTGTTGTAAGGTATGACCACTGTGTCTTTGGGTTCCTTGCTGCATACCTCATTAGCCCATTGATTGCACTTTGGATAATAGCCAGTCACTAGCTCAGATCGGCCGGATTGTGAGTGTTGATTGGTTTACAGAGGCCATGTCATTCACTGATTGGTTTAGGCTTGCAGGACACACACACATTGGCTGTGCTTTCTAAGCTCTGCCAGGCGAATGGATGCCACTTCTGCTGGCCAACACCGTGCTCTTGCTGTTTAAGCACTCGCACCAGGGGTGGGAAAAAAAAAGTTGTGCCCTTTCTCGTGCTCTCAGTCTCTCTTCCGTTCTTTCTTTCTTACAGGAAAGCTGTGGAAATGTCAAGCTATTTTATTCGTTTATATCTCCGGCTTTGAACTCGAACCACTTTCTTTTCATCGTACTGTAGGTCTTTTCCTCAATGTTTTAAGGATTTAACCCAAGGGAGCAGCTTGTGAAATTCAGACTGCTATTCAATTTCCCTGGAACTCTTTTCCAGCAGTCGGGCTTCTACTTTTTAGTGTAGTGACCGAGTAGTAGTGTCTGTGAACCTTCAGTTGAGAATAAACCAGCTGGTATTTCTGAGGAACACCCCAGACCTGTCTCAATGATCTCTCCAATGGAAATTATTCTCAACCTGATAACACCAGACTCGTCTCCGTCCACCTCTCCAACAAATACAGTGAGTTCTTTGGTGTGCTTCCAGGATCTTGTCTATTTTAGATCAGTAAACGATGGCATGGTGGTGTATTGGTTAGCATGTCCATCTCACAGCAAGAATATCCTGGGTTTTTGTCCCGGGCTCAACGAGGGCATATCTGTGTGGAGTTTGCATGTTCTTCCTGTGCTTGCATGGGTTTCCTTCAGTTTCCTTTGGTTTCCTCCTTCCATCCAAACACATGCACATTAGTCTAACTAGGTGTGAATGAGAATGTGAATGGTTGTGTGTGTGTTTGCCCTGCCATGGTCTGACGAGCTGTTCAGGGTGTAACTCACCTTTGCTGTCTCAGTGTCGCTGAGATAGTCACCAGCTTCCCCGTGACCCTAGTAGGATTAAGCGTTGTAGCAAATGAGTGAGTGATGAGAGTAGATCATAACTAAATAAATATTCAATCATCTCACTCACTCATTTGCTGAACCTCTTAATCCAGTTAGGGTCTCTAGGAGGCTGGAGCTTATCTCAGCCAACACTGGACCAATGCAAGGTTCACACTGACCAGCTTGCCAGACCATCACAGGGCAAAACACACATTACTCTCACACCTAGGGGAAATCTGGAACAACCAATTAGTGAAATGTGCATGTCTTTGGACTGTAGGAGGAAGCCTAAGGAAACCCATGCAAGCACAGGGAGAACATGCAAACTCCACACAGATACGCCCTTGCTGAGCTCAGAGACCTGGGTATTCGGAGGAAACCCACACAAACATGCTGTGAACATGCAAACTCCTCACAGAAACGCTCTCAAACCCAGGACCTTCTTGCTGTGAAGCGGACGTGCTAACCACTACACCACAGAGCCGCCTAATTAAGCTGATAGGTAGATTGATTGATGATAAATAAATATTTATTTTTACTAAGGAAACTACTTTTTTTTTCTTTTTACTGTATAATTTTTAATATAAACCTACAGGTGTGTTTGAAGTATTCTTCTATGAAAGACTCTGCTGTGCCGGCTGTACACATTTTTTTTTTCATTTGGCCAGTTTTACACCAACGTTAGTGTCATTTTTGTTCACACTGTGGCCATTGCTGTAAGCTGTCAAACACCCTTTTTGTTTTCAAACTTAGCTCTGTGTGTGTGTGTGTGTGTGTGTGTGTGTGTGTGTGTGTGTGTGTGTGTGTGTGTGTGTGTGTGTGTGTGTGTGGTATTTATCACGCTACGGGGACTGGACATGTCTTCCTCATGTGAACAAAGTGCAAGTCCCCATAATGTAAATCAAACATTACAAGATATGTGTAAGGTTAAGGTTACGATCAGGGGTAGGCAAGTAGTGGTTATGGTTAGGGTAAGGTAAGGTCTTCAGGAAATGAATGTAAGTCCATGTATTGTCCACTGAAGTTATGGAAACAAGTGTGTGTGTGTTGGTGTGTGTGTGTGTGTGTGTTACATGCATGGCCTCTTTCAGGATTAGGTTATATAATTGTCCATCGACAGTGAAAAGGTTCATTGTTGGTGGGAATAAAAAAAAACAAGAAAGAGGATTTCTGAAATTCTGAGCGGGACTTTGTGTGAGCGGGGGGCTTTAACCGAGGCAGAGAGAGAGAGAGCGAGAGAGCGACTAACTAGGGGCAGAGGAAGAAAGAGAGAGAGTGAGAGAGAGAGAGAGAGAGAGAGAGAGAGAGACCGACTAGGGGCAGAGAGAGACACGCACACACAGAAAGAGAGAGAGTGAGAGAGGGAGAGAGAGAGAGAGAGACCAAGAGATCGAGCAGGGGTAGAGAGAGAGAGCGAGAGTTTGGCACCAGCACTTTGGCTTGACTGTTTCCTCTTTTTTTATCTCGTCTAGTGGTGCATTAATATTGACACAGTCTGTGGTCTGCTGGCTCTCGAGAACACTCTTCTAATATCTGCATAATTTTACATTTATGGCGTCAGTAGACACTGGAACATGGATTCTCAAGCCAAAAAATTTATGAAGCGTGTCCCCAATATCCATATAGCACAAACCATTTCTTTTTTTATTATTAGGTTGTATCTTTTAGAGAATCTAAGTAATTGCTCTCTCACACACATGCTCTTGTTCGGAGAAAATAATTCCGTATAATAAATTCTAAATAAATAAAAGAATTCAAGGCATTTGGTTTCAAGTGAATGACATTTTTACACAGAAACAAGCTTTACACTCTCGCTTGCTTATTTGCCAATCTGCTTAATCCTACTATTAGTGTGGCGGGGAGGCTGGAGCCTATCTCAGCCAACATGGGGCGAAGGCAAGGTACACCCTGGACAGCTTGCAAGATCATCACAGGTCCAACACACAACCGATCATATTCACATCCATACGTAGGAGTAATTTGGAACAGCCAATTAGCCTAATGTGCATGTCTTTGGACTGTGTGAGGAAACCAGAGTACCAGGAGGAAACCCACACAAACACGGGGAGAACAGGCAAACTTTACACAGAGACACCCGAGCCCAGGGCCTTCTTAACTATGAGGCAGATGGGTTAACCACTATGCCACCATACCGCCCATGATTCAACAAGGTATCAGGTTGTACCTTTGACGTAATATAGTCCTTATTCATGCACTTGTTCTTGTTAGATAAACAAAATTAGCCTTAAATGAGTTAAGCTATCAGGTAGTTGAGCTGAAAGTTTAAATTTAGAAGCTAGTTTGATTTTAGAAGGCTAACATGTTAGCCCTTTAATAGCTAGTTCCTTTAATTGGTGTGTTTGGGCCAGCTGAACTGTGGTTGGAGTGAACGACACATAATGACTCCTGGCATGGAGTGACTTTTGTTCTTGCCTTGAAAACACAGTGACCTAACCTCACCCTGAATGAGTGGTTAGTCATCCCTTATTTACGTTGTAGCACAAACTCATGCAGAATGACCTTCTTAAATTTGTGTACACATGTTTTTTTTTTTTTTTTTAATTGCAATGAAACAAGGTCAAGTTACCGATAAAGGGACGATGTGTACTCCTTGTTTGTTTTAGCCAGAAGCCATCCAGTTCACTATATACCTTCTGGGTGTGTTTAATGGAGGTAGATATGAAATAGTCTGAAGTTGGATTGGACACAATTTCACACACACAGTCCCTTGTTTACTTGTATTGCTTTAAAGTCTACACCCTATTATGTCATGTATATCTAAACTGGACAAAATGCTGTGGTTTATGGTTTAAATTCACTCCATTCATTTATCAAAGCATTAATGATGGGCTTAGCCCTTTTTTTCTAATTTCAGTGTGTGGTCTTTCAGTCAGCGTCATTATTTGAGCTTGCTTTTCAGCTGAGCCACTGTCTCATTCTCATTCGTGCTTACTGTTTGGGATGTAAACATGATTCGTCCTGTGGTGGAAGCTGTGTTTGCGTGTGCTTATGGGTGTGGGTGAGTGTGTTACGTTCTTTGCCAAGGTCAGATGTGTTTGCGTATATGTGTGTGCACGCACATGAGATGGTAAATGGATATGTGTAAATCCAGGAGGTGACTGGAGGTTAATACAGCAATAATTCTTAATAATGGTTATGGGCGTGAAAGTGGAAATATACTTTATACACCACAAAGTTCGAAATACCGCTAATGTTCCCCGCAAAAGAGTGTAAAATGTGTTTGTTTAGGATTGTGTGTTTGTTTGTTAGCAGGATTACGCATAAATTAACAGGTGGGTTTTTATGAAACTTTTACCAGAAGTGGGGCTTTGGACAAGGAAGACTCTGTTAGAATTTGGAGATAATCCGGATCAAATTCTGAATTCAGGAATTTTTTTAATTGATTGTTTAATATTGTGAGAGGACAATTTTTGGAAGTGTGGTATTACAGCAGGCCCAGCAGTGGGTGCTGTATATTTTCTATATTTTTTGGAAACATTTATCTGCAGATTTTTATAAACTTTCTACCAGAGGCAGGGCTTTGATCAAGGAAGACTCCATTCAATTCTGAAGATGACCCAGATCAAATCATGGATCCAGGGAAAGTGGTGGCCTGGTGGTAGGGTGCTGGATTACTGATCCCAAGATTGGGGGTTTAAGCCCCACTATCAGCGGGTTGTCACTGCTGTCCCACCAGTGCAGCTAACTGGGTTATCAAATGCCGGCCATGTCTCTCACTGTCTATGGTGGGAGGCATGTAAAAGAGCCAT
>JAOUQZ010000034.1:7009202-7022758 GCA_028564935.1 Neosilurus hyrtlii
GTGTGTGTGTGTCTGTGTATGGGGCACATGGGGGGGTGACCTTATGGAGACCCTTGACCTTTTTTCCAAGTGTGTGTGTGTGTGTGTGTGTGTGTGTGTGTGTGTGTGTGTGTGTGTGTGTGTGTGTGTGTGTGTTTCCGTTCGCCCCAGTATCACGACGCACTTTCCTGCCTCACGCGCGCGAGCTTATCACCTCAAATAATAGCTCGAGGTGGTGACGTGCAGGTCACTTCCTGTTTAAAAAAAAACTTGTGATTAGATCTATACAAGTCATGAGCGATCGTAAAATTAAACTTGTAGAAAATACAAACAAAAGTCTTTGACCGACCTCACAAACACCACACACCAGCTTAAGAGTTTCTCCTTGTATCCAGATGTGTACAGCTGTGAATGTGAATGACTGGAAAATGTATGCCACAATTTGCTGGGGGGTTGTGTTTGAGTATTGGAGTGTGTGTGTGTGTGTGTGTGTGTGTGTGTGTGTGTGTGTGTGTGTGTGTGTGTGTGTGTTTTATGGATAGCCTCATATGTCGCATTTATTCACAACAGAACAGTAATCTCATGCTGAATTGTCCTTTTCTTTAAGGTACCATGTGTCCTGTTTAAATATTCATGAACATAAAGATCATGCTATACAGAACACAGAGTTATATATGAATAAGCACCGGAAAGGGGTCCCGTGTTCAGCTTGTATCCATCTGCTGGCAGTTAAACGGTAGTTAGTGTGGCGTATGTGAGTCCAGCAGGACTGAGGATTACAATATAGTATTGAAGTACAATTTCTCCAAAAACGATGGAGCTACCTGTTTTTGCCTCATGTGGGGCTGCAAACTTATTTACGGATGTGGACAAGTGTACTATAGACAGATAAAACCTGTCTAAAACTTTGGCCAGGGGATTCCCCTGGGTCAGTGACATAAGAGGAAGTCCCAGTTTTGCTATTGTTAATATTTAAAGCATGTTATTTTTATGTCCACTAGGAATTGTACTGTTGTATATGAGGTATGCTCCTTCCAACCAGCTTTTAAAAGAGGCTTCTCCAACCCTGTTCCTGGAGAGCTCCCTTCCTGCAGGTTTTATCTCCAATCAAAATCTAACACACCTGTTTTAGCTGAGCAAGAACTGCTTGAGGCACTAGTCAGATGGTCAGGTGTGCATGATTAGGGTTTAGACCAAAATCTTCAGGATGGTAGCTCTCCAGAAACAGGGTTGAAGACCCTGAAGAAAAGATATAAACCCTATATTCATACTTCCTGGGGAAACAAAGTAGCAAAGAAACATAAACATGAAAAGGTTGTTTCAAATCCTCACTCTCATGGTTCTGATATTATGGTACTTGCCTCATGTACATGATATGTGAAATATAGAAATAGAGCCTGCTTTCATTATAGGCTACTGACAAAAGTAAGAAATCTCATTAAGGGTCTATGATTTTGGTTTTAACCCTAACGCAGGAGCCTGTACTTCAGAAGTAGATCCAGTGTTTGTAAAATCTATAAAGGTGTATTATTATTATTATTATTATTATTATTATTATTATTATTATTATTCACGTGACGACTTCAAGGCAGTGGCATTCCTTTTCTTAGTAGTTTAAAAAGTTGCTTCAAATGACAGTTCATTGGTCGTGAACATCTCTGGGTTGTCAAATTTGTGAAATGGTGTGAGATGAGTGTGTGTGTGTGTGTGTGTGTGTGTGTGTGTGAGAGAGAGAGAGAGAGAGAGAGAGAGAGAGATGAGGGGGGGGAATTAGCTCGGATGCACTCTCTGTCTCTCTCTCTCTCTCTCTCTCTCTCTCTCTTTCTCTCTGTAAAGGAAGCGCGACTCCTTATCGCGTCACTCCGTGTTTGGACGCTCGGCAGGAAACGACTTTTCCTCCCGGATAGTTGCAGCGAGAGAGCCTGAAGCGCCTTCTTTCTATTTCTACTTGCTCAATGCTCCTCTCCGTTCAGAAGCCGCAGAAGCCGGCCAGAAGGAAGAATGCCTCCTTGCACGGAGAGCCTCTTGGTCGCGACTCGCGCGCTCTTGGTCGCTGTTTTGCTGGCATCGCGCTGCGTCTGCGCTCTCCATGTCCAGCAGATGTTCGCGTCCCCGAGCGAGACTAATAACTTTGTAGTGGACGCGGAGACACACCGGGTGTACCTGGCGGCAGTGAACGCGATCTATCAGCTCAATGGCACGCTGGCGACAGAGGTGTCAAACAGTACAGGACCTGTGCGGGATAACGTGCTGTGCCATGCGCCGCAGCTTCCCCAGGCGCCGTGCGAGCACACCAAGACCCTCACGGACAACCACAACAAGCTGCTGGCGCTGGACCGCGAGCAAGGCGTGCTGGTGGCGTGCGGCTCGGTGTACCAGGGCTTCTGCGAGCTGCGCAGGATGGACAACGTGTCTCAGATCGCCGTGGAGTTCCCGAAGCCCAGTGCCACCGTGTTCCCGAGCATGCTCAACATCGTGGCCAACCACCCGAACGCAAGCACCGTGGGACTCGTGTTCCGAAGCCAGGGTGGAACCCCGCGCCTGCTCGTGGCTGCCACTTACACGGGCCTGGGTACCGAGTACTTCCCAAAGAACCACAGCAAAGAGGACCTGCGCTTCGAGAACACCCCCGAGATTGCGATCCGCTCGCTCAACACCAAGGACCTGACGCGTCTCTTCACCTACGACATCAACCCGTCCGAGGATAACGTGTTTAAAATCAAGCAGGAGGTCAAACCCAAACACAAGCTCAGCTTCGTGCGCGTCTTCGCGCAGAAGACCTACTCGTACATCGCCATGAACAACGACGCCAACAGCGGCTTCAAGGAGAGCCAACCCAACAGCATCCTGGCGCGCATCTGCCTGGACACGGACACGGTGCGCCGCCAAGCCTCCGAGGGCCGCAAGCTCACCGAGTCCTACATCCAAATGGGGCTCCAGTGCGGAGCCAGCGGCAACATTTACAACCGACTCGTATCCATTTTCCCCGCTGACATCGACACCCAGGGTCACCCGACCACCGCCGAGCCTTACCTGTTTGGTGTGTTCGCCAAATCGAACCGGAAGTCGGCGCTGTGCGCGTTCCGGGTCGCCGAGATCGAGGAGACTATCCGGCAGGGACGCAGGAACTGTTCCAACGGACCGAACGGAGATGTCCAAGTGCTGGACAGCGTAATTCAGGGCTCGGGGGCAGAATGCGAGGCCAAGGGCAACATAGTGGTGAGTTATGTTTATAAAAAATACATGTAAGTTCAGTTGGTTCTCATTTATAATAATTATAACGTTATGCATGTAATTTAAGGCTGTAAAGAAAAAAAATAGAGTTCAGGTGTTGGGTACATTGTCTCCAGGGCGCAAAAGGGCAAATTGTTACTTTTGACTTTAGAAATAAACTTTTTTCTGGGGTTAGTGTAGAGGGGATGGGAACGTGCCCAGTACAAGGTTTCGGAGCCATGGAACCCAAAGGAACCTAATCACTGACCCAGAGCTAGAACAGTCATCACCACTAAACCCCTTAAAGCAAATAACATAAAATAAATAAAATCACAGTAAGAAAAATAAAATAGCCTACAGGATAGAATTAGACCTAATGTCTGAGTAACACACTGATCTCTCTTTTTTCACAGCAGCTTGTGTTTTATCCATGTCCAGACATATGCTTTCATTCAAAGCACTGCGTCACCTAAATCTCAATTCACTAATACATGTTGATTTTGGCAAGTAGGAAATGAGGGTGTTTTAACGCCAAGCGAATTGTTCCCACTGTTAGGGAGTGGAGGAGGCTCCCACATCCTGAAGTCGCTCAGTGCGCGCGCTGATATTGCGCCAGAGCGCGCGGGTTATGGGAACGGCTCCGGGGTCGAGAACCGAGATTCATCTTCCATCCTCATAGATAACACTCATCCAAATAGTGGCGACAGCATAACGTGAAAAACAAAAACAAAAAACCCCTCCAGGCTGCAGTGACGCATAAAGAGGAACATTTATTCCAGGGTGCTAACATGACACAATGCACAGGGTTTAATTCTTTAACTGAACTTTTTTAGTTCTAAATTCACAGTTACATCATAAACCTGAGGCTCTCAAACCTTTTACCTGCTAGAAATCTTTTCCAGTAACTTCCCTCCGCAAATTTGAATTTTATGAGCAAAAATGCAACTGTATAATTGGAAATTATTTGAGACATTACAGTTAAAAAAAATCCTTCACATGTATTCATAGCACTTCCTGTGACTTTTATTCAAACTGCAGAATAAGCCACAAAAATATAATATAAAAAATATAATTTTATATTTATAATGTATGTAGTATGATGGTGGCATGGTGGCGTATTGTTTAGCATATCTGCCTCACATCGAGAAGGTACTGGGTTCGAGTCCCGCGCTGAGCGAGAGCATTTCTGTATGGAGTTTGCATGTTCTCACTGTGCTTGGGAAAGTTTCCTCCGGGTACTCTGGTTTCCTCCTACAGTCCAGAGACATGCACGTTTGGCTAATTGGCTTTTCCAAATTGCCATGATAGTGAGTGTGAATGGTTGTGCGTTTTGTTGCCCTGCCCTGGACTGGCAAGCTGTTCAGAGTAGGCTGAGGTGGGCTCCAGGCTGATTAAAATTAAGTGGCCTGGCAAATGTTATGTGACAACTGGAATAATTACATAATAACTATAATAGCAGTGTTAAACTAGTTGATATCTATCATAGAGCCCAGACTGAGAACTTAAAGTTTAAGCAACTGTGTGCAGCTTTGAAATAACTTTCAGTGCTGATCCCCTGTAGTGTTTAATGAACAGTTATCATGTTGAGTTTGCTCCTACAGAGTTGACGTAATTTTTCCGGCATCCACACAGGACTTAATGAAGGTCTATATAGTTGGATTAGCTCAGAGTGTGTTGGATTATCTTTTACAGAGCTGACTTAATACTTGCGGTTCTTAAGCATTTCACATGTCACACTGTTCATTGGTAATTACTGTAATAATTATGTGCATTACATTTACTGGAAGCACAGAGCTACCGGAGCTTCACATCATAGCATCATGTTGACTTAAAAGAGTGGTGTCATAATTTTGACCCAAAATTGGTTGGCAAAAAAGCCATCTAAACATGCCACGAATGTTCAATATGCTTGTCTATATTTCTTAAATAACCTTTTAGCTTGCAAATCAAAAGGATTCAAGATTTTGAACCCAGTATGGAGCGAAGGGAAATGGATTTGCAACAAGGACGTTTTGAAATCTTGTTGTGCTGAACAGTTTTCAAAGATTAAGATCACGTTTCAAACTCCTTGCTCACTCACTCACTCCCTCATTCACTCATTTGCCGAACTGCCTAATCCTATTTGGGTTGCAGGCAGACTGGCGCCTATCTCAGCCGACACTGGTCAAAGGCATAAACAGCTCGCCAGACCAGCACAGGGCAACATACACACAACCATTCACACTCACACCTAGGGGCAATTTGGAACAGTCAGTTAACCTAATATGCATGTCTTTAGACTGTGGGAGGAAACCAGAGTAACCAGAGGAAACCCACACACGCACAATGGGAATAAACTTCGAATAGACTTAATGTATAAACCCAATTCATGTCTTGTGTCTTTCGTGACCAAAATTTCTCTCTATCTGAATGATTATAACTGGTTTAATAACACCATTCATGATATTTACGCTGTTTTTACACGACTCAATGCCTTTAATTGAAGAGGCAAGTTAAAAATATCACCTAGAGCAGGAAGGACAAAGTTATTTTCACTGCGAGCCAGTTTTTTTTTTTTACTACAGATTAACCCATCCTCAAGCAAATAAAGGACAAATCGTTGAATATTGAAGTACCATCCAGACTTACAAAATTATACAGTTTTACTACATATACACTGCCTGGACAAAAAAAAAAATCTTACACTCTAATATTTTCATGGAGTACATTTAGCCCTGAGCACAGCATGTTATCTCCATGGCATTGTTGCTCCAGTTGGTCAGGTCGAGGCTCAGCAACATTAATATGGCAATAAAATAAAGTCAGCTGATGACCTGAATGTAGTGAATGATCAAGTTATCACACCAATGGACTTTTTCTTCCCTGATGGCACGGATATAAAATTGAGACTATAATAGTGAAAGAGTGGTTCTGGGAGATGAAATGAATCATTTCAGATATGTATTGGCGCCACAGAGTCTCGACCAGTTTTCGGAATGTGCTGGAGAAGACTTTATGGAGTGGTTCAGTTTTTCCCTCGTCATTTCAAGACTTTGGTGAGAAATGAACCCATCACTGGATGGAATTAAATGTTATGTTGCTTAAGTTTGTTGAAACAATGGCATGCTGTAAGCAAGGCTAAAGGCCGAACAACAACATATTTATGTGTGCAACTTTTTTTTTTTGGCCTGTCACTGTGTCACTGTGACAGTGTATGGTACAAGTTTTATTAAGGATTGCTTCTTTTCTTTTTAATTTAAAGTAGTTTGATGAGAGAATACTTTTTAATCTTACTCAAGCATATAGTTACAGTATATGTGACCCATCACCACAGAATTAGGCTTAATGCCCCAAGCTGTATTTTTAAATAAATTAAATTCTGGGCTTGAGATTTTTTTTTCATATCTTTGACAGTTTTTTTTTTTTCCGGGGGATATTTTAAAAATGAGAGCGCCCTTTTTTATATATGTGCATAACTTAAAAGGTCAGTCTGGAGCATTAAACCTCATTTTGTGGTGATGGGTCACATATATCATGAATTTGAAATCTGTAGCAGAATATAATTACAATATTTAACATTATCCTTTACATTCAGTTCAAGGCCCCTTTATCCTTGTGCTTTATTAATAATATAATAGAAAATCCTCCAACATAATGTTGTCTACTTGTTATGAGTACATTGATATTTGTTCAGGGCGGCACAGTGGCGTGGTGGTTAGCACGCCTGTCTCACAGCAAAAAAGTTGTGGATTCAAGTCCTGCTCTCAGCGAGGGTGTTTTTGTGGAGTTTGTATGTTCTGCCTGGGCTTGTATGGGTTTCCTCCAGGTACTCCGGTTTCCTCCTACAGTCCAAAGACTAAAGACTATACAGACATGCACATTAGACTAATTGGCAGTTTCAAATTACCCCTAGCGGTGAGTGTAAATTAATTCTAATTGTTCAAGGTGTTGTGGTGCTTATTTTATACTATGGTATTCTTTATTACTCTTAAAAAAACACTTTTAGGGTAAAATGAGTAGTTATATTATTAAAAGAAGACATACAGTGAGATCCTCATGTACCAAATTTTAGTTACGGCTTATTTCCATTTCCGTGGTTTTAGATTTATTTAGAATCCCAGTCACAGCCTGGGTTTGGTGAAAATCCAGTAAATGAGTCAAACAATTGGTTTGTCTGCTGCAGTGTTACGTACACCAACTTTCCCTGAAAATAGTCCCTCTTTGGTAAAAAGGAAATATTACAGTAAGTGCAGAAGGGACTCACTCGGGTTGGAGGAAGAGAAGCCAGTTTGGCTTAGTCAGGAGTTTTGTGGTCTCTCCAAAATCCCCTTTGATAAATCCTAAAGGATGTTTGACACGTGTGAAAAAAAAAATCCCTCTCGGATGGGTTTTTCTGGTTAGGGTTTCAGAACCTCTGTTTACAGAAATCAAAAGTACATTCACATTTCAAAACTTCTTTAAAGTACCACCTCAGTCATGGTGTGTCACTGACTTCAAACATGTGACGAAACCAGCTGTCTGGGGCTCGAGTCCTGGGCTCCTGTGTGAAGCTTGCATATTCTCCTTGTGCTTGTGTGGGTTTCATCCAGGAAGTCCAGTTTCCTCCGACAGTCCAAATACTTGCACATTAGGCTATCTGGCTGTTCCAAATTGTCCCTAGTTGTGAACGTGAGTGTACATGGCTCTGTGAGTGTGCTGGCCTTGCAGTAATCTGGCAAGGTAGTCACGGTGTACCCCACCTTCACCCAGTGTCAGATTAGATAGGCTCCACCCTCCCCGCGACCCTAGTAGGATTAAACGGTTTGGCAAATGAGTGTGTGAGTGATATAGGTATAAGCTTTCATACTGGGACCACCTGATCTGGGATGAAAGAAATCTCATGTGCATTATGCAAATGATGTTTAAAGAAACCTAGTAACATTAAACCCTTACCCCAACCCACCATTTCAAAACTATTAGATCGACTTTGCTTAAGCAAATTCTTATACATACTGTACGTCAGAAGGAATAAAGTAAACAATGCGTAAAGGACATGTACACACCTGGTATTAACAGCCGTCCTGGGTGATCGGGTCACAAGTGGACAGCTGTAGGTACATCATTTCACACCTGGCATTAGAATTCGTCTCCATGCGTGCCTCCAGTGATCACTGTCGACTGGATCTGACTTCCCCGCTTTATATGCAAATGTTTTTAACAGGTGGGAAGCGGCAATGCGCGTCTCATGTCTAACAGGGTTCACATTGGTGGCATATGTTAACTTTCATAATCATAATTTTAGTTCATAATTTAGGCAACCAGTCATAAATATGCCAAATAAATAAATACATCAATAGCATATTAACAATTGACCAATGATGTGTCCTAAAAATATTTTTCCAAGAAAATTTAAATATTATCTTATATGAATATAAAAAAGTGGGGTGACACAGTGGTGCAGTGGTTTCATCCACTCCACATCAAGAAGCTCCAGGGTTTGAGTCCTGGGCTCAGCGAGGACGTTTCTGTGTGAAGTATGTTCTCCCTGTGCTTGTCTGGGTTTTCTCCAGGTACTCTGGTTTCCGCCCATAGTCCAAAGACATGCATTTTAGGCTAATTAATTGTTCCAAATTGCCCCTAAGTGTGAGTGTGAATGGTTATGTGTAAGTGTTCGCCCTGCGATGGTCTGGCGAGTTGTACAGGGTGTACCCCACTTTCGCCCAGTGTCATCCTCATCATCAATTTTTCCCTCATGGCCGCTCTGCAGCCTTGGGGCACTCTTCCATGAAGTGCACTTCAAGGAATCGGATGAAGTCGTCCCTTCATCATCTGCCTTCTCGCTTGCTGTTTATCGATATTGAGAGCATGCTCGACCTTGCTCCACTGTCTACCTTGTGTGTCTCTGAATAACACCTGCTTTTGCAGGGAGTCATTGCCCATTCTGCACACATGGGCCAGGTGTTTAAGGTGTTGTTTGACACAGAAGTGACTAATGGGGAGAGTTCTGGTGATGTCACGCAGTTGCCTATTAGATATCGCAATGCTCCATTCAACTGGGTCAGCTGTCACAGGGTTATCTGTGTTATTCATTTTCCGATCTGCAGCATTTTTTCGGTGATATCCTCCTCGAACCATCTTCCTTAGGAAGCCATACCATACGACTTCCACTTTTCTCGGTTTCTGTTCCGATAGCGCCCAGGCTTGGATGCTGTACAACAATCGTGATCTTAAACACACAGTCAGGAATTTAACTCTGGTCGTAAGTTGAACACACCTGTCCGTTAGGACATGTTTGAGCTCTTTCCATTTCTGGAAAGCAGACCCTATTGTCATGTAAAGTGATTGTGAGGTGTTAATAGAGTTCCTTATCGTGAATCCGAGATATTTGAAGCTTCTGACGTTTGTCAGCTTCTTTGAACCATCAGTAACCAAGCTTTCCTTTTCCATCAATGTTTCATCTACATTAAAGACCATGGTTTCCGTCTTGTCATACGACATTTGTAGGCCAAAGCATCTGTATGTGCTGTCATAAATAGACAGCATTTTCTCTAGCTCTTCGAGTGAGTTAGCAAACATAACTTGGTCATCTGCATACAGGAGTTCAGTAATCTGATTGTGACCAGATGCCGGGGCCTTCTTCTGATACCCCCGTAGGAGGGTGTCGGCTGAGATAGGCTCCACCAGCCTCCCTAGTGGGAATATGCAGTATAGGTAAACGAATGAATAAATATATCATGCAATAAACCTGTTTGGAAGAAGTCAAGTTTATTTTTCTTTTCTTTATTTGTCACTCACACAGTCTAGTTTCGGATGAAATAGGCTCCAGCCTCCTCGCAACCCTAGTAGGGTATTAAGCAATTCGTTAAATGTATACTATATACTATATATAAATGCTCAACTAAAAGAAACACGGTATATGATGTCACAAATGCAAACGCAAAACGGGAGGCTGCAAATACAGTAGTAGCTATGAAGAACTGTAAACAAGACATGCTATTGGTCAACAAATAATATCATTCCTACCTCACACTGATGTCACTGTCACCTTCTTTAATGGCAGGTCTATCTTTAGAAGATGCTTATCACTAATCTGACATAGAGAACATGGTATCTCACAACCTGATGACATTTACTAAATATCCAGACAAAGAAGTAGCAGCTTGATAAAGAGATAAAAGCCTGTTAGACAGCTCACTGTAAAGTTTTCCTTAATGCTTTTCAAACAAAAGTGTCAGATTGTGCTTTCTGCCTTAACAGGCTGGAATTAACATCATGATACTGGCAGCTCATAGCTTTCATCCATGGGTAGCAACACTAACATTTTCGACTGAACTATTCCTTTGAAAACTGATGAACAGATGGGCACGGCATGCTACCATATTTTCTTACGGTATGAGCCAGAAACACATGGTGCCCTGTCATGTGTCTGGCAAGACTCTTTATTTCTGTTATTTAGGCTCACGCTTCGTTATCTAAACCATTAAAGAGGCATTTTTCCCTCGGCTTCTCCACAAAATGACATGAGCTCCGTGACATTTCATTACTCACTTCTCCAGACTACACTCACCTCAGAGAGGGCTGGTGTGGGACTCGCTTTGTGGCACACACACACACACACACACACACACACACACACACACACACACACACACAGACAGGTCACAGGGGGACTGAAGCCTAGCTCAGATGACTCTGAGTGAAGGTGGGGTACACCTTGAACAGCTCGCCAGACCTTCGCAGGGCAACACATACAACCATTCACATCTGGGTCAATTTTGAACAGCCAGTTAGCCTAATGTGATGTCTCTGGACTGTCCGAGGAAACCAGAGTGCCTGGAGGAAACTTACACAAGCACAGGAAGAACATGAAACTTCTTGCTGTGATGTGAACATACTAATCGCTACACCACCATGTAGACAGATGTGTTAGACAGATGTGTTAGAACCTTGCATCCTATCATTTGAACTGATATCAGTTCTCATCAGTTACAAAGAAATGAAGTCTCAGACATGCCCTGCTTTCCCACAAATGAAATAAACACCTCCGCCTTGCCCTTTCAAGTCTCAGCGGCGTGTGAATAGATGCCTCCTGTGACTAGCCATGTCATGGAGCCAGCATTGGCTTTTGTAATGTTCAGGTCAAGTGTGACCAGAAGAATTCAGTTCCTTTTTAGTGTATGTAGCATAACCTTTAAATAGGGGAGCAACTTGTTTCTTAGGAATCTCTTTGGAAATCCCTGCCCCACCACCCTGAGTCCCCCGGTCTCTCTCGTCCATGTTTTACACACTTCAACCAGCCGTAAATTTCCAGCACTCTCTCAAGCACTCTGCTCATGCAAGTAAAAATAAGTGCTCCTTTTAGCACAACACATCTACTCTGTGCCTTCATCCGTGAGCCAAGGCTAGTCCAAATGACACGCTATCTAGACAGATGAACAGACGAGTCATTCCTGCATTACAATTGCACTGATTATAACAAAGAGTAATCAACCTTACAGATCCAACTGATATGTGTTTACAGTCAACTGACGAGTGTTTGTTTGCTCTCTCTTAGCTTCAACAGGAACAGCTGAATTGCGGCGCGGCCCACCTGCAGCATCCTCTGGCGCTGAGGAAGCCGATTAGAGCTGAGCCGCTGTACGAGGCATCCGGGATCAGCTCGGTGGCAGTGGACAACATTCACAACCACACAGTGGTCTTCCTGGGCACCAGCAATGGCCGGCTACGCAAGGTGCGATCACATAGTCCGGAATATCTTTCTGGATTTGACTCTCTTTGGCAGTGGCGGCTCAGTGATTGAGGGTTTGGGGTTACTGATCAGAAGGTTGTGGGTTCAAGCCCCACTACCACCAGTTTGCCAATGTTGGGCAAGGCCCTTAAGCCTCAACTGCTCATTTGAATAAGCGAGATAAAGATGTAGAAAGTTGTATTGCCATAAATGCAAATTGATTCTAAACTAATCTATAAGAGTGGAGTCCCATAGACATTGAATCCAAAGCAACTTGGATGGTTGTCCCATGTTCATGCCTCCGCAGGAAACCCAATAAGGCTGCCATGTTACTAATAAAAATAAATAAATACATTAAAAAAAGATTTATTATTAAGAATGAAACTGAACCCCAAAATATAAAGGCTCATACACCACTGCTCAGACTCGCACAGAATAAACACACACTCTAACTCAGGTAGGCAGACAAACTTTCACCGAGCAAAACTCCAAACATTAATGGGAGCACAGAACATGAACTCGTTTAACAGATAATTAAACTAATAAGACAGGTGATACAAATGAACACAGACATCAGTGAAAGGTGGTGAAAAGAAAACTGTTCTAACCTTTCCTTCTTTTGCTTCAGACCGTATTTTTGAAACACCGTGGAGATTTATTTATTTATTTCCTCCAGGGCTGTAGTTGATTTGGCCCTTAAAGGAGCCGTGGCACTCTTGTAACACCAGCCGTGGACACGACACCTAATAATAGCGATATCTATCAGGAGCTCCGCTTTTATGCAGTGCTTAAATACTATACCTTAAAACTCTGAAAGTATTGTCTCACCATATAAGAGCAAAGTGATCATTTTATAGCCATACAAATTCAAATACAGCACATGAACCAAAATGCCAAAAATTGTCCTATCTTTTAATGTTAAAGAATCCTATAAAAAATTCCAGGATCCAAAATTTTATGCGGATCATCTCCGAAATCTACCTTGTCCAAAGCCCTGCCTCTGGTGAGATTTTAGGAAAATCTGCTTAAATAAATAAACAAAAGCACCATCCAAGGATAAAGCAATGTCCTACTGCATCTGTGAGTTCATGTATGTAGAACAGGGCAGATGGCGCTTTCCTCTGAGCATGTTACACTCCCCTGTGATGCTATACAAGCAGTAGATTGAAAAGATGGGGTTGGGTGTTCACACTGGTAGCTGTTGCATTATGGGAGAACTGGCTGAGGGGTTGGAATTGGCAGGTGACCATATCTGAAGGGAAAAAAGTGTTTTCATACGGGCATTAAGTGCAGTTAGCAGGCTTTTCCATTCTGAGTAGATTTCAGGGTTTGATAGTTACTGAGGAGTTACATTTGTGTGTGTGTGTGTGTGTGTGTGTGTGTGTGTGTGCTACTTTTAGAAAGTACCTCAACTGAGGGGGTATGTGTTGTGTTGATGGGTGGAGCTTAAAGATTTCTGGAGATCTGTGAAGGCTTTGGTTTGTATCGAATGTTATCTGAGCTTTTTCAAGAGCCAGTCAGTGCTTATCAGATATTTAAGAGGTTTCACTATATCCTTTTGACCCCCATCCTCTCCTTTCTTTCTCTCTCCTGTCTCTCTCCTCTCTCTCTCTCTCTCTCTTACACACACACACACACACACACACACACACACACACACACACACACACACACACAC
>JAOUQZ010000034.1:7033987-7043987 GCA_028564935.1 Neosilurus hyrtlii
CTCTCTCTCTCTCTCTCTCTCTCTCTCTCTCTCTCTCTCTCTCTCTCTCTCTCTCTCTCTCTCTCTCTCTCAGGCATGTTTCTCATACTCTTATACTGACAAAGAGATAATTGAAAGTGTTTGTTTAACCAAAACACTTTCAAGGAGCAACTGCATCTGTGTGTGTGTGTGTGTGTGTGTGTGTGTGTGTATGTGCGTGTTTATAAAAGTACTTAAGATGTCTGACTGTAACCACATCGAAGGGAACCTTATCAAAGGCACAGTTATTCTTTTCTCTCCTATCTCTCACATTCTCCTTCTCCCATCCCAGTATTTAGCCATTCCTGCTGACACTACAGTCCATACCAAATCCACACACACACACACACACACACACACACCTTGCCTCCCACAAAGAGTTCACACAAAAGCGCCCCGCTCAGTATCGTAAAGCACTCACCCTTATCATGAAAGCTACTATCTCTGACAGCAGTAATGTTGGTCACGCCCCAGTGACACACACACACACACTTGTGCATCCCCTTACTCAGTGGAGTTTATGGCGTTTTGGTGTTATCTTGAGTAAGCACGCACTACATCTCTATCTGTGTCATGAAAGAATGGAAAGCTCAAGTAAATCGTGTTTAAAGGGATGCCTCGTTGCTTCCCTCTCTCTCTCTCTCTCTCTCTCTCTCTCACACGCTCTCTCTCTCTCTCTCTCTCTCTCTCTCTTTCTCTCTCTCTCTGTTTGTGTGTATGTAAAGGAATCTCCTCTGACTCCCCAGGGTCCCATTTGACCTTTATTGGGAATAATTTAGTCTCCCTTGATCTCTGACCTCTGAAGTGTGTGTTTTATTCATATGGGAGGTGTTGAGTAGTGGGCGTGTCTGTCTGATCTGCCAAAAATAAATTATACCCCTATGGTAACACTCTCTCTCTCTCTCTCTCTCTCACTCACGCTCTGTGTGTGTGCGTGTGTGTGTGTGTGTGTGTGTGTGTGTGTGTGTGTGTGTGTGATTCTAACATCATCCAGGTGTACCAGCTGCCTGAGCACAAAGTGGAAATGTTACTGGGACAACCAACTCAACACATGCGTTTCTGATAAAGACAAAATCCAAGGTCGCACACACGAGGTCAGTACTTTCAATCACAACATCCACCATTTACTGCCCAATCATCTGCCTCACATTAAACCCACTGATCATATGATTTGCTCGAAAATCTCAGTTTCTTTATATTGTTGTCTGATGCCAGACTTATGTACTTGATGATGATCATCCTGATGCGCAATGGATTGCTCCTTCTTGATAAGTATAATGTATAGTTCACTTTACCCCACACCCTTTTAATCACCACATCACTGTGCTGTCTGATTCAGTTCAATTCAGCTCCTTTCTATTCTACTGAGTGAGAACCTCTGTGTTTAAGAGTCAGTCAAGGACAAGGCAAAGAATTTAACAGAGGTCATAAAACACAAACACTCGCACCCCTCCTGTGGCTTACAAACCTGCTTTATACGATAATATTCCATTTTTAACAGCCACTTTGACTGTTTGAATGGAGTCCAAATACATTCTTACTCATCTCTGGGACACTGGCTGAATTTGATGGGCCCAGTGGAGCACATATATTACAGAGACACAACACGAAGCCATTTAATTCATGCTAATGACAAACAACTTCAGCCTTAAAGCAGGAAGTATCTAGGAAGTGAGGATTGTTTACAACTTAACATTTACTAGTTCCATTTTAGAAACCCAACTGAGAATCGGGTTTTACAGAGTTTTCTTTTGTCAGTAAGGCTAATCCTACCTTCACCCATACTGTATGTTTACCTCAGGACCAAAACGGAAATCTTTTGCTGCTAAATTGTCATATATTCTTATGTGGCAAATTCGAAATTATGGAAAACGATTGCTAATGATGCATTTAACTAAAACTTCAGCATACAAAACTTGGAAACTTGGGATAGTCTCCTCATTCCCAGGTTAAGCAAGTGACATCGATAGGTCAATGATTCATTAATTCTTTTACTGCAGGGAGGCTGGAGCCTATCTCAGCCAACTCTGTGCAAAGGCAGGGAACAGCTCACCAGCCCATAGCAGAGCCTGTACATACACAAACATTCACACTTACACTTAGGGGCAATTTGAAACAGCCAATTAGCCTAATGTGCATGTCTTTGGACTGTGGGAGAAAACCCACACAAGCGTAAGGAAAACATGCAAACTCTAGACAGAAACGCCCTCGACGAGTATGGGACTCGAACCCAGGACCTTTTTGCTGTAAGGTGGACATAAAATTTTCATTCAATTTGAAATAGAAGTGCATTTGATTTTTCCATAAATACATTAATTGAAGGCCTTTGAAGGCCATATTTTCATGTGATTTGCATATATTTTAACTGATAGCCCAGAAGCTTACAGCTGATTTTCTCCCACTTGATGTTCTATTAACAATTCTTTTATAGTGACTCTCTCACTTGATGTTCTATTAAGATAATGACACCTTAAACTTTTTCACTAATTCCACTAAATTGGTTCCACCAAAAGGCAGCATGGTGGCATAGTGGTTAGCGTGGGCTTCTGTGGATTTCATCTTGGTACTCCAGTTTCTTCCCACAGTCCAAAAACACAGAAAAAAAGTTCACAGTGTATTCTGCCTTTGCCCAGTGTTGGCGGAAATAGGCACTATCCTCCCCACAACCCAAGTAGGATTAAGCAGTTCGGCAATTGAGGGAGTGAGAGAGTGATGAGTGTTTCCACCAAGTTTAACAAATGCCCTCTTATGTTAAACCCAGTTACTTTGTTTTCAAGAGAGAAATATACAGCTAGCTAGTTAGCTAGCTTGTTGCTAACAAAAGACAGATTGTTAGAGTACAGAAAAAATGCAGCCAGAAAAGATGTCAGTAATACCAGAACAGGCAAAAATAGGCTGGAAGAATGGAATGCATAAAAAAAGATAAAAGATGGCCCTGTGGCTACAGTCCAGCGAAATAGTCACGAAGGTTACAAAAGCCAGAAGCATGTCTAAATAAAAACAGAGACACCATGTGCTCCATGGCACATCTAATCCAGATCCTCAAATAAGCAACAGCAAAGGAAGAAAGGCAGAAAAGCTGCCAGAGATACAAAGCATCAATTAGCAGTTTCAGGCAAAAAGAATAAGAGAAGAAGCGTGAGAGGAGGAGTGTGAAGGACTGGGGCTGATTCACAAAACACAAACTTTATGACCTCATTCCAGTGACAGTTGTGTTGCCCAATGCACACTGTTGCTCTTAGCGCCCACAACATCACCTTAAAAGCAAGCTGGCGGCTTTTCTCTACTGCCGCTGAATAGATTTCCTCTTTCCTGCTGCATTTTATTAGAATGTAGTCAAAGGATGGGCGTGGTGACTTGGGCGCTGAGTGAGCAGATGGGGCAGATGTACGGAGATGTCTTATGTCACCTTCTTTTCTCAGGTTCCCATTGTTCAATCTGTGCTGTGTTCCATTCTTTGGATAAGGATGTTTTTATAATGATCTATACCTTTTCCTTTTTGGCCATTCACCCGCATACACACATGGCCAAACAGGAAGGTGGGTGTATTTATGGCAGAGGAAACGCGGATGTCTATTGTTTGCTCTAACTTCTAGTTCCTGTGTCTTCCTGTTACCCAGAATGCTACAGCCTGTCCTAGGATCATGACTGAGATAATTCCCCCAAGGCCCACAGGGTCTGCTCAAGATATCAAACTACACCTTCGTAATGTGGATCAGGTAGGGTCCCTGTGGTTCATTTACACTTAATGTGCTGTTTTTCTTTTGCATGCTTTTTTTGAATAATTTTCAGGGGGTTTTTTTGGGCGTGGGTGCTTTTTGTAGGATCACAGAATCAGTGTCGGTGCCAAACTGAGGTTTTTTTCCCCCCATCGTTTTGATCCAAACTTTATCCTGATTTTGCGAGATGGATAATCTCTATTGTCATGAGATCGCAAAACAATCAAATTGCACCATTGCTGTGTAGTATACAATACATGGTAACATTTAATACCATATATTCTGGTTAGCCAGAAGGTGTTGATTAGTGTTAACTTTCTAGACTAGCTTTGCACAGACACCTCCAGCACTTATATTAACACTTACTTACTCATTCACCCAGTTTTCCACGCTGCTTAATCCTATTAGGGGCACAGAGAGGCTGGAGTCTATCTCAGCCGACAACTGGCAAAAGTGGTGTACACCCTGAATGACTCAACAGACCATTTCATGGCCAACACCCACACGCACGACCATTCACACATACACTCACACCTAGGGGCAATTTGGGACGGCCAAATAGCCTAATGTGCATGTCTTTGGACTGTAAAAGGAAACCAGAGTACCTGGTGGAAACCTACAAAAGCATGGGGAGAACGTGCAAACTCCACTCAGAAACTCTCTCACCAAGCCCAGGACTCAAACCCAAGACCGTCTTGCTGTGAGGTGAACATGCTAACCACTACGCCACTGTGCCGCCCTTTTATGCCAACTTATTAAGCTAAATTAGACCTTTGGGGTATTTTTAAGGTAGCGTAAGTAGTAGGGTAAATAGGGATTGTATTAATCATACCACATCATGCTAACAGTGCAGACACTATTTACCAGTTGAACCTAAGGATATCAAACCAGGCTTAAAAGCCATTCATGAGTTATCAGGCACGCGATGAGATGGTGATGATGATGATGATGATGATAATGTGCTAGTTTGCAATTTAATCACTGAATATTTGAGTCCTAGGCATCAATTCACATTCTGACACCTATCCCACCAAATGTATGCGGTGTGAATTGAGACAAGAGCTCGTTTCACATGCTCCAGTTCTCCTTCCTCGATATTGCTTAACACAACTGACACTGCTAGGATGAATTTCGATGAGTTCAGTGCACGTCTTTGCTTCATGTACGCTCATAAAACACTGGCTACTTCTTATGAATGAGACATCCTGTTTATAAAATGGCTCTGCAACACCCCATTCTGTAAAATCATAGACACCCGGCCACAGGGTCAAGAACACTGTAAACGTTTTGCTCTGGCTGACTCAGAGTCAACTATTTCAGAGACAAACACAGCATTAAGAGCTAGCGCACACATATACTGTACATGTGGAAATCCAGCGTAAAACCACAGAAAGGAATATAATATATTTCTTTGTCAAACCACTTCACCCTAACGGTAATATCTGGAGCTTGGTTTACGCAGATCTCTGCAGTTTGGTGAAATAAGCCACAGGAACGGGGTTCGAAGTGGAATTCTGCATCATAACTCAAAACGCCATGTCACTTAATGATCACTTCAGCGTAGCTACTGCATGCTCATTCTTCAGGGCTTGAAACACACGTCATCTGATCTCATCTGTTTCTTTTATTTGATATTTAATGTCCAACTTCTTTCCTAACACCTCATCTATAACGCCGTATGTTCACTCCAGTATGACCCGCACCACTAATCAGTTATGCAATCAACATTACTATTCTGTGTTGTGTAGTCAAGTCAGAATTTGTTCCATTTTATTAGTGGAGAGATTTTACTCATACACATCATCATAAAAGAGCGTTACAGGAATTCAGATGTAGCTCTACAGTGGTGTAGTGGTTACCACATCCATCTCAAAGCAAGAAAGTCCTGGAATCGAGTCTTGATCTCGGCGAGGGCATTTCTATGTTGGGTCTACATGTCCTCACCATGCTTGCATGGGTTTCCTCCAGGTCCTCTGGTTTCCTCCGACAGTCCAAGGCATGCACTTTAGACCAACTGGCTGTTCCAAATTGCCCCTAGGTGTGAGTGTTAATGGCAGTGGTCTGGTTCAGGGTGTTCCCCTCCGTCTCCTTGTGACCCTAATAGGATTAAGCAATGTGGCAAATGAGTGTAGTTTATTTAATTTTTTTATATTGAAACATAAAATGAATTTTTTATATGTTAATATAAGCCATCTTTGCTCTACATCTTTGCTCTATTTATTTGCATGTGCCTAAAACTTTTGTTCAGTACTTTAACTGAATGCTGGGTTGGAACTCAATGGTATAACTGAGTAGTGACCAATCAGGCTCCACTCTTTAAATAAACACTCATGGACCAAAGCTCTGCTCTGTCCTTACTGAATAAATAAACCATGTATGCCATAGCTAATATTTTCTTTATTGATCTTGTTAACAGTTTTTTGTTGTTTGTTTTATGATATCCTGCAGCCAAATTTAGCTAGCTAGGCAAAAAGCGTATGGAACATATTACTAGCATAAATAAGGTTGACTCACTTTCAAGTAAGCAAAGGAAAATTTTATGTAAACAAATTTAACACGCTCAGCATGCTAGCAGTCATAACATATGATGGTATTAAAGGGAATCCTAAACATGATACAAACATAAATTTGGTTGACATTATCTGTTATAAAGGCTTAGGCAGTTTGCAGTTGGGATTGTAAAGTTGTAATGGACATTTTATGTATTTATTTTTTGTGTTTTTGGCTTTGTTTTGTTTGTTTTTTTTCAAAAATTTGCTTTAAAGGTATGCACCAGTAAAATGTTAGAATTTTTATGAATGGAATTAAATATACTGCATATACGTATATCTACGTTTACCTTAATTTGGCGTAGTGATTAGCATGTCCGCCTCACAGCAAGGAGATCCTGGGTTTGAGTCTCAGGCTGTTGCATTTCTGCGTTGAGTTCTCCACGTTTCCTCTGGGTACTCTGATTTCCAAAGACATGCCATTTAGGCCAGCTGGCTGTTCCAGATTGCCTCTAGGTGTGAGTGTGAGTGTCAATGCTGTTGTGCATATTGGCCCTGCAATGGTCTGGAGAGCTGTTCGGGGTGTGCCTCGCCTTCGCCTAGTGTTGGCTGAGATAGGCGGAGTGAAAGGGTGAAATGAGTGAAAATATAAAAAGAATTGTTAAGTGTCACAATGTAATTGAATTACATTCGAGAGCTTTGTATCTATGAAATGTCGCACATACTGTAGGTATAGTTCCAGATGTAATAAAAGTGTTCGACTCTGTACATACAATGTGATTCCAATAAACCAATTCTAAAACACATCATAACTCCTCCACTCTCGACCAACTTACACTAAGTACGTCTTTCTGCATCCCGTTCCCTCCATGTCTCTCTGTGGAGGTCTTGGCCTTTCCTGAATTCATAAGTAGGCTTATGGCTTCCAGATGAATTCCTGCAACGGAATGAATTTCTTTCTCAGTGTCTCAGAGGACAGAATGTAAATGCCTGAGTGAAAGTTGTTCACCATGACTTTTGATCTTAACGTCTGTGTATATGTTGAATCCATGCAGCATTAGCTATAGAGGAAGCCTGAAGCGTTTCATGGAGCAGGGTACAGAGTAAACCGGAATATGGGAAGATTAGGAAGGAAAGATCCAAAAGATTGGGGGGTCCAGGGAATGTAAAAGTCACATCTTGTGTAGGAAGTTGCTGAAGAGACACAGTATAAGGGCTAATAGAGGAGATGTCCAGGAGGATTCAATTAGAAAGAGAGATGACACAATTATGTTTGTTGCCTTGGGAAATTCTGAATGAAAGGACTGGTTGTCATTAGGAGTGGGTGATATGACAATATGCTATCTTGATCACGAGAAATTACGCCACAGTGCTTTGTGCTTTCTGAGGGTACCATCTCATTCCATCCCAATTAAGCTGTAATGGTGGTATTGAATTTATGGAAGAAACCAGCACTTCAGGAAGGAGGACCTTGCTGGAGAAGTATAATTTAGTAAAGATCCTGTTCTCTGTTTTGTCATGGGCTTGAATTGATTTGTCGCCTAAGGGGATCGTGTCCTGAATTGACATCGCCGTGCTTCGGATAATGATATGCTATCGCTAAAATGAGAACGGATGCTGCATTTTTTCCCTCAGAGTATCACGTGCATCATTAATATTTAAGGAAAACTAATTCAAGATAACACATAGTGAAATATCCCCTGATTTTGTCCTGAAACTGGGCAAATATTAATAGTTAATAGTTAATAGAATAAATTCAAGAAATAAGAAAGGGCTAATCTGAAGTGGGGTGGCACGTTGGCGTAGTGGTTAGCATATCCTGCTCACAGGTAAAAGGTCCTGGGTTTCAAGTCCTGGCCTCTGCAAAGGCGTTACATGTGGAGTTTGCATGTTCTCCCCGTGCTTGCATGGGTTTCCTCAGGGTACCCCAGTTTCCTCCCACTGTCCAAACACATGCACATTAAGCTAATTGGCTGTTCCAAATTACCCCTAGGTGTGAGTAAATGGTTGTCTGTGTTAGCCTTGCGATGTACTGGCGAGCTGTTCATGGTGTACCCTGCTTTCACCCAGAGTTGGCTGAGATAGGCTCCAGTCTCCCCATGACCCAAATAGGCATAAGCTATTTAGCAAATGAGTGAGTGAGCATATATAGTTATATTTAATGAAATGGAACATCCATAAAACAAGCTATCTCCAGTTATGCAGTAGAGGATTTGGGTTAATGATCAGAATGTTGGGGGTCCGAGTCTCGGCATCACCATGCTGCCACTGTTGGTGTCCTTATACAAGGGACTTAAGTATCTCTGTTTGACCAAAAGTGTCCTAGATTAGGAAATCTCAAGGACATAGTGATTAGCATGTCCACCTTACAGCAAGACAGTCCTGGGTTCGAGGCCCAGGCCCGGGCTCAGCGAGAGCATTTTTATGTAGAGTTTGCATGTTCTCCCTGTGCTTGCATGGGTTTCCTCCGTGAGAGATAAGAGTAGCTAATGAGAGATAAATATTTTCTATCATATATTTGATATTTATTTGCCATTGTTCTTAATCCATGCATTCATCTATCATTAGCTATAACACATACCATAGGGTCGTTGGGAAATTGGAGGCAATCCAAGTTGTCTTTGGACAAGACGCAGGGTACCATCTTTATCGCATGGCTAACACAAACACCAACATCCATTCACACATATAGGAAAATTAGAGTATATAGTTAACCTAATGTGCATGGTTTTGGACTGTGGGAGGAATCACCTAGCCAGGACCAGTAACTTATTACTGTGAAGCGAACATGCTAATCACTACGCCACTGTGCTGCTAGCTTACTAGATTAGCTAAAGAATAACCCATGTATATGAATATACTTCAAACTCAAATACCAAATGTATCTAAAATTATTGCACTGCTCATTTGAATACTCAATCCTGATTGGTCAGTAATGGTATTCAGCCCTGTTTTTTCTTTTTGAAATGACAGGGCTTTAATATGGAGCATGTCATTAGCAGGAGCAATAAATTTTCATTTCAAATATTTTTTGATAATTACTTTTATTGAAAAATATCTATATTATTATTTTTATTTTTATATATATTTACACTGCGAAATAAACACCTTGAGGGGGTTGATTACACCTTCAGGCCTGCATATTTGGGAACTGATGGTCCTGTCAGGGTTTATCTTGAAATAACGAGCAGATCAGTGTACATTATACCTTTAATAATCGTGCATGACTGTCTTGACTAAACAAATGAACGTGTGTCACCCCGCCCTTGCTCGGTGTCAGCTGAGATGGGCACAGCCTCCCCACAACTCTAGTAGTAGGATTAAGTGGGTCAGCAAATGAGTGATTGATGAAGTGAGTATTCAAAGTGCAACTGGGTTTTTTTTCTTTTTTCTGTGATAAAGACCTTGCTAAGAGCTTTTTAGATGCTGAAGCTAGTGTGGGCGGGGCTTAGAGTCTAAACAAACCTGATGTTATGAAAAGTAACATCATGACAGATCAATACAGTTTAATAATCTCTCAGTGTCTCTCTTTTCCTCTCTCTCTTTCTATGTGTGTGTGTGTGTGTGTGTGTAGGGCACTGAGCTGAACTGTGAGTTTAAAAATGGACCGTCATATGAGGCAGAGTGGCTGGATGGACAATCAGCTGTTATTTGCAGAGGAGTGACAGTAAGGGCAGCCAATCCAATCATGTCGCTTGCATACATGGCACAAAATAATCCAATCACAGACTGTCTCTCCTCAGACACTAAAGTCCACTGACTGAGAATTTGTAT
>JAOUQZ010000034.1:7046487-7049631 GCA_028564935.1 Neosilurus hyrtlii
TTCTCTCTCTCTCTCTTTTGCTCTCTCTCTTTCCCTCCATCTGTCATTCCAAACCTTTCTTTCTCTCTCTTTCATTCTGTCGCTCTCTCTTGCTCTCTCTCTCCATCTGTTGTTCCAAACCGCTCTCTGTCTCTCCCTATCTCTCTTTCTTTCTCTCTCCATTTGTTGTTCAAAACTTTTCTCTCTTTCCATCTTTCATTTTCTCTCTCTCTCCATTCCAAACCTCTCTCGCTCTCTCTCTCTCACCTGTCTTTACAAACCTCTTTCTTTTTCTCTCTTTCTCTCTGTCTTTCTCTCTCAATCTTTCCATACCCCTCTCTTGGTCTCGGTCTTGTTCTTTCTCTCGCTCCTTATCTTCTCTTATTCCAATCTCCTCCCTCTCCCCTCATCCCTTTTTAGTGGAGGTGTACAGCTGCAGTGGGGGGGACAGTGACTGCTCTCAATGTTGGGGGAGAGAACAGCAGGGTCACCTGTGCGCCTGGTGTGATAACAGCTGTCATCCTAGAGATGTGTGCCAACCAATGAGAGTCCAGTGTCCTGACCCCACCATCCACAAGGTAAGCCAGGCCTCCCATAAAACACAAACACACACAGAGAGAAAAAATACACAGATCCTTCCTGTCAGTAATTTCATTTCAAACTCATGTTCACTTCCAGTGAGGTTTCCAAAGTCAAAATGATTTATTGGGCTGAAATATTCAAAGAGTTAAAAAATGCTGCTTGCAAGTCTCCAACCACCCAGGTACCTCAAAAATAAAAATAAAAATATAATAACAGGATCATTGCTGATGTGTAATCAGACAGACCAGAAAGCACTGTTGCATGAAGAGGGAGGAAGTGGAAGATCAACATACTGTATTTGGGCAGGTTCCCATGCCGTGGGTGAAGCAAACTTAAGGCAGGAAATATGTTAGTAAATATGATGCTTGGCAGTGAAACATGGTGGTGGTGGCGTCATGCTGTGGGGATGCTTTTTATTCTGAACACCCCCCCCCCCCCCCACACACACACACACACATTTTCACTTCTCTACACGTTAGGCTATGGCTGCCCCAGAAAGAATGGAGTGATTCGACACACACTCGTTAACACCTAGTGAACCTCACAGGTGCGCAATCCCTGAAGCACAGACACCACCACTCTAAAATCTTAAACCTCACTCATTTACTAAATCACTTGATCCTACTAGGGTCACTGGGAGGCTGAAGCCAGGATCAGCCAGGAACTGAACAGCACGTTTCCTACCAATACAGCAGCACAAAGAACAAGGAAGAGCGAGTAGCACTATGAACGCTCTCTCTCTCTCTCTCTCTCTCTCTCTCTATCAGCCAAACTCTGCAATACTTTGGGGAACTCAGCCAATTGCAGTTTGAGGTGTAGTGCTATATCTGTGTGTTTGTGTGTGTGTGTGTGTGTGTTTGTGTGTGTGTGTGTGTGTGTGTGTGTGTGTGTGTGGGAGAGAGAGAGAATGGGAGAGTGAGACATGGAGAGGAAAGTTAGCTCTTGTGAAAGCAAACTTCAACACTTATTGAAGATGTAGTAAGTGAAAACGTGTGTGTGTGTGTGTGTGTGTGTGCATACAGTTTGATAGTCACTTCACATAATAAATACTGACATCAAAATGCTCTCACATTCCCAATTTAGTGCTTTTATCACATAATTTTTTGAATCGGCGAGGGCAGAGTACACCCTGGACAGCTCGTCAGGCCATCGCAGGGGAGAAACACGCTGACAGCACCCCAGTGACCTAGTCTTTACGAAAGTCAGCAATGGTTCTTTTACATGCCTCTCACCACAGCCAGTGAGAGACATGGCTGGCCTTTGATAACCCAGTTAGACCTTAGGATCAGTAATCCAACACCCTACCACCAGGCCACCACGGCCCATTAATTCTAATACTATTCATTAGAAACCCGAAACAAACACACAAGCAGGTGTGTTTGAGAGAGAGGGAAAGTGAGCAGCTTACTGTGAGAGAGATGGAGAAAAGACAGAGATGATATCGAACCATTTTCTTCATGCATCGTATTTTTATGCATGTATTTATTTTTTTTGTAGAGCTGGTTTGCACTACAGGCAGCATGGAGGTGAAGTTATTAGCACTTAAGAGCAAGAAGGTACTGGGTTTGAGTTCTGTTCTCGACAAGCGCGTTTCTGTGTGAGTTTGCATGTTCTCTGCCTGTGCGGGTTCCTCCGGGAACACTAGGCTAACTGGCTGTTCCAGTACCCCTAGGTGTGAATGTGAGTGTAAATGGTTGTGTGTGTGTGTTGACTGTGCGATGGACTGGTGAGCTGTTCAGGGTGTACCCCACATTCGCCCAGTGTTGGCTGAGATAGGCTCCAGTCTCCCCATAGGATTAAGCGGTTCAGTGAATAGATGAATGAATGGTTTGCATTCAATGATGGCTGGATATTTCTGCCACCAGGATCACAGCTTTCACACGTTCAGCTTCATAATAGGAACAGATTGATGGGCAGATGAAAAATAGTTATAAAAAAATGGAAGGATTAAATAAATCAATCTATATTTGATTGTACAAGAAAAAGCTTTCGAAATAGACATGCAAATATTGAGCTCTCTTTGTCTTACTCTCTCTCTCTCTCTCTCTCTCTCTCTCTCTCTGTGTGTGTGTGTGTCTGTCTGACTCTTTCTCTGTCTCTCTCTCTCTGTCTCTCTCTCTTTCTCTCTATCTCACTCTCTCTCTCTCTTTCTCTCTCTGTTTTATTCTCTCACTTGCTTTCTCTCTGTCTCACTCTCTCTTTATTTCTCTATCCGTCTCTCTGTCTCTCTCTGTCTCTCTCTCTCTTTCTATCTCTCTCTCTCTCTCTCTGTCTCACTCTCTCTTTCTATCTCTCTCTCTCTCTCTGTCTCACTCTCCCTGTCTCTTTTTCTTTCTCTGTCTTTCGCTCTCTCTCTCTCTCTCTCTCTCTCTGTCTTTCTCTCTCCGCCTCTCAGTTTCACATCAGTAGGGAGTGTAAATGAAAAGAATAGCAGTTGGAGAGAAGTGCTCTGGGGACGCATTAGACACACAGTGATAATTACCAACCTGGGAGTGTTAGAAGACCTCATTGTATGTGTGTGTGTGTGTGTGTGTGTGTGTGTGTGTGTGTGTGTGTGTGTGTGTGTGTGTGTGTGTGTGTGTG
>JAOUQZ010000034.1:7083958-7095072 GCA_028564935.1 Neosilurus hyrtlii
TATATATATATATATATATGTGTGTGTGTGTGTGTGTGTGTGTGTGTGTGTGTGTGTGTGTGTGTGTGTGTGTGTCTTTGTCAAAATTACAGTTAATGTTTTTAGCCCAGCAGGACAAACTATGTGTCTTTTTTCTCTGTGTTGAAAACCCAAACCATTACAGTTTCCATCCTCATTGTGTGAACAATAGTGGGCACATGCACAAGGAAACCAACCAACCAACCAACCCACACACACACAAACACACACACACAGTGACCTTGTCTACATGGTTGCAAGTAGGATAACAGTGCAGTGGCTAATGTTTTGTAATGGAATGGAAAAACCGTACATATATGTGTGTGTGTGTGTGTGAGAGAGAGAGAGAGAGCGAGAGAGAGAGAGAGAGAGAGAGAGGGAAAGAGAGAGAGTATGTGTGTCTGTGTGTGCGTGTGTGCGTGGAAAAGTATTATGAACAGAAACGTAAATACTTTTATTCTGACCTACGCTCCTTTCCCCCCAGCTGGCCTACTGGGAGTCTAATCTCCTTGCAACACAATCCTTCAGTGCTTCTCTCCTCCACTATACCCTTTTCCATCTCTTCCTCTCCTCCATTTCTTTTTTCTCCTGTCATTATTTCTTTACTCTTTACCCTTCAATCATATTACAAAGCACTGCAAATCTCTAACAAAAACACATTAAGTTATTACTCAAGAAAAACTTGTTACATTATCTCATTTAAACCACAATATTTTTTTTCATGTGTGTGTGTGTGTGTTCAGATGTGTTCAGACTATGAGAGGAGTCTGGTTCAGCCGGTGTATGAAAATGATGCTCTGGGACCACGTGCCTTACCAGAAACCCACCCTCTGCTGCAGGATTGGCAGGTAAAACACAAAACCCTTCATTTACACAGACAGACAGACAGACACACGCACACACACAAACACACACATATGCAGACGGGATGAATGTTGCTGAGTCTGCAGGTTTCTGGGTTGATGTGAAAAGGGGAACATATTCCCAAAAAAAATAAAAAAGTTGTCTTTTGACATGGCACTCCATTATGCTATGATTAATGAACGCACGTATATGCACTGTGTATGTAAGTGTGTGTGCATATGTGTGTTAAACACAGATTTCAGGTCAGGAGATTGGGGGGGTGGGGGGGTGGGGGTTATAACAGTGATTAAGTGTTTCACACAGCCGAACGTCTTTAAAGTGATCACAACCCCCACCCCCATCACCAAGCATAAATCTTCGCATATGCATTTGTCTTTGTCTCTCGCACCCCCCAGACATCCTCTCTATTTTTATGCGGAACATATGGAAAGCCTCTATGGGGACTGTTTCATCACGGCGCAGATAAACACCCGTGCTTCTCTTGTGACAGGTCTGTTTGCTGGGTCAAACAGAGCAAAAAGAATTAAGGCGATTAACAGTGGAGCGCAGTCTTTTACATGTCAGCTTCCTCATCTTTCACTGTTGTACCTATTTCTCTTCTATATATGTAGGAGTTATAAACATTTTGTGGCACACTTTTATTTTCATTTTTAAGGGTTTCTTTTAATATTTATTTTTTTTGAACATCACCTGTATATTGTCTTTCTCTTGAAAATGCTTATTGTTAGTCCAAGCCTCTCGAGAGACCCAAAGTAGTCTTCACTCAAAATATTGTACATACAGTGAGTGTATGTTGAAATCTACTGGCAGTCTTTAAAAACTTTGAGAGAGAAATTTCTGTATATCTGTACTTGCAGGGGGTGGGTGGGAGTAAACCCTATGGCTTTATTGATGATAGTACTCGGGCACTTGAGAAAATGATGAGTTGTCATTTTGTCACACTTCATTGCACATGTGTAGGGCACTTTGCAAAAGTGGACCTAATGCAGTTTGAGCAAATCACAATGTGTACCTGCACAATTTGAGGAGTGGTTTGGAAAGCCTATATAAAGGCTCAGAAATGTCCACTATTGTTAGTCTAGTGCACGTCATAATGCCGCATCTGTCACTTAAACAACGTCTCTGGGCAATGGGTATGGTGGAGGCTGTGTTGAGCTGCAGTGAGGTAGCGAGGCATATGGGCTGTACACAACCCACCATCGCAAACCTGATTGACAGGTGAGTTGACGAAAGGCCACGTCCAGGGCGAGAGAAAGTGGCGACTCCTGAGCAGTATCGCTACAACCGGTTTCGCCGTGCTGTTTAACCGCAAATCACCGCCAGTTTTAACTCAAATGGAGGCCATACCTGATGCTGACTGTTGTGACTTTCATTTTGGCAGGTGCCATTTTGTTTTGTTGTTTTTGATGTGCATAATTTATTCTTGACATTTTTGTTTGTTGTTTTTTGAAGCCAACATGCTAAACAAATTATCCACATTACAAAAATCCAGTTTTAGGTACCAGAATAAAAATTATATCGAAAATTATGTCTTCAAAGTTCTTAATGACTGTCAGTATAGTTACATCACTATGTGTTAGGATACTAGTAAGTGGTGTACTACCTCAATAGAATGTGATTTGGGGCAGTTTTTCTGCCGTCTTTCATTTGTTTATCATCCGTAGGCACTTTATCGTGGCCAGGATCCCAGGAACACTTGGTGTTAGGTGGATGAGATGTCAGTCCATAACATAGCATCATGTGCATACACTTTCACACTCTCATTTACATCTGGGGCAATATGTCATAGCTTATCCATACATACATGCTTTTGGAATGGGGAGAACATGGACCAGAAGCTCCGAACATGCACCAACAATCTAACAACTAAAAAGCAGACAATGATACAAGTGCTAGCAAGTGAGCAAAAGGAATAAATAAAGATTTAAGCCCTGCCTTAAAGCGTAACTCCCGATAGATATCTCTACTCATGGGTGTCCGAGGCTCTTATTATAAGAGTAGCACTTCAACCCTGAAGGAAATAAATAAAAAAATCTCCACTGTGTTTTTTGACCATGCAGAAGCGAAAGCAGACAAGATTCCCACCAAGTATCTTTTCACTGCCTTTCACTCAATGACTTCTGCCTATATTTGTATCACCTGTCTTCTTAGTTGAATTATCTGTTTAACCAGTTCATGTTCCATGTTTTTCCGTTCATGTTTGGTGCTTTTCTTGGCAAAAGATTCCCTGCTTACCTGGGTTAGATTGTATGGGGATGTCAGTTAATAAAGCTGTTGTTTATTGGTGATGCAGCAGCCTTATTGGGTTTCCTGTGGATGTACGGACACAGGACAACCATATAAGTCATCCTCCATGACTATGGGGCTAATAATAAAGGAGGAAAGAAAGTAGCAATTGATGCCAAAGATGCCTTCAAAAATAGCTAAATTATACCTTTTGTCTGCAATAAAACTACTTTAATTAACTGTAAACAGCACTAAATTAAATGAAATAAAATACTTACCATACATGCCACAAATGTAAATGTAAATGTAAATGCTATGACAAAATTTATCAATAGTCTCATGTACACTTGCTATCAAGGATTTGAGTATTTTAAAGCATCAGCCCCAGTTAATACTGTAATACGATACGACGTCTGTCTGTCCGTCTCTGTCCCTCTGGCATCTGTCCACAATTTTTAAAATGCTTCTTCTCTCTTATTTCTTGATCGATTTCAGTTTTGTTTGTTGTTATCTGATAGCGTGAGGTGTGGGCTTTTACAATTCTGCACAGAATTTGGAAATTCTATAAATATGCAAACCTATGCAAACATATTCAAAATCACCAAAAAATGCTTCTTCTCTTTGTTTTTTTTTTTTGTTTTGTTTGTTTGTTTGGGGGTTTTTTTTGTACCAATTTGGATTCTGTTTGCTTCATCTGATAGATCTCAGTGGGCCATTATAGTGTTCAGCTCCATGAGTCCTTCTGTTCACTTCTGTTCCCACAGGTCTTAACACACGTGTTCCTTTTTCTTTTTTTTTACCTACAGAATTAAAAATGTTTATAGAAATTCGCATCATGTTTGCTCTCATAAGTACAGGTGTCGGATGAGAACATCACAGACATTTTGGTTTTATGTTATTGAAAAAGTAATTGTTTATGTACAGGCCCAGTAATGCAACTTATTAAATTAACACTTAAAAAAAATTATACATACATACGGGGTATAGTAAGTGCTGGTACTCTGAAGTGCTACAGCCAATCGGAACGATGCAGTAAGGCAAACTGTGAATAACTTTTTAGCAACTGATGGACTTTGTAATTGTCTAATCTTTTTTAAAACTGCCACGTATGCAAGGTTACTATGATATTGGCCATTTCACCATATTGGACCATCCTGCTGGAAAGCACAGATCAAGCAGCAGATTGTCAGGTTCAGATACAACCTTATCTTCTATAAGAGAAAAAAAGGTTGAATTATTTTTTTTCCCTCCAGGGTCTTTATTTTACCTAGAATTGATGAGTCAGTAAAGAGCTGAATTACTGCAAAGCATTAACTCTTTTAAGCCGAACACCATCAGGAAATTTTACACTGACTTGCTTGTCAAAATGAATTTAGTGAATGTATATATATATATATATATATATATATATATATATATATATATATATATATATGTGTGTGTATGAATACATTTAGTAAATTAATTTTGACTTTATATATATATATATATATATATATATATATATATATATATATAGTTACTCAAAGTGAGATTGGGCGGCATGGTGGTGTAGTGGTTAGCACGTCCACCTTACAGCAAGTCCCGGGCTCTTGCATGTTCTCCTCATGCTTGCCTGAGTTTCCCTCCAGATACTCCAGTTTCCTCTGATGGTCCAAAGACATGTACTGTACATTAGGCTAATTGGCTGTTCCAATTTGCCCCTAATATGTATGTTGCCCCGTGATGGTCTGGCTAGCTGTTCAGGGTGTACCCTGCTGAGATAGGCCCCAGCCTCCCCACGACCGTAATGTGATTAAGCGGTTGAGTGAGTGATGAGTGGTTTGCACTGTATATAATACAGAAAGTATTTCAAAACAATGTTGCAAAACTTTTGCAAGTCTTATTTTTTTTCAATGACCTGTTACCCAATTCTCAGTAGTGTGATCCAAGATCCTTTGTCCTACTTATTTGTTACTGTTTTGCTTCTCTCTCTCTCTCTCTCTCTCTCTCTCTCTCGCTCTCAGCCCGCCAGCACCACCAGGCCCAATGTAGAGGAGGGAATCACCATGTTCTCCACTCTCTTGAATAACAAGCACTTCCTCATCACCTTCGTTCATGCGCTGGAACAGCAGAAGGACTTCGCTGTCCGAGACAGGTACTGCCCAATACAAAGAAAGAAATAAACAAACAATCAAAAAACCCTAGATAATATACTTTAATAGACTCCAAAGGCTTATCTATGCTGCTTGACTGGAAACTTGGTCCCTATTTAATATTCATGTGGCCAATCAAATAGTTCATGGGTTTTGTAATCATGTAATCTTTTCATCAACTGCCTAAATGGCAACTTGGATTAGACACGTTCCATCTGACTGACAGGAATTTAAAAACTGACAGCGTTACATAATTTATTTTATTACATCAACCCGAGGAGCTCTTATACATTAATGCCGTCTTGAATAATAAGTACTTCGGGAAGAGGAAAAGCATTCATCTCCGAAATCCTGCTCTAAAAATAGTTTGTGGTAGTGGTCTATGACTTTTTTTTTTCTTTGTCATACTTCAACACCCTGTTGCATGCTGGGAGTTTTATTCTTGGCTACATCAGAGACTTCATGGCTGTCTCAGCATTATATTCACATGTAATTAGGAGCTTTGGAATCTGCTGAAAGAGTCTCCAGATTTAACCACATCCCCGGATTTGTGGGTTACACACACACACACACACACACACACACACACACACACACACACACATTTGAAAGAAGCATTGTCCTGACACAATCCCCAAAGTCGTCTCTGCCTACACACTCCAGCACTTTCACCTCTTCCTGTACATTCAGCCATTTTTTTCTTCTGGATCGATTGGGACACACAGCTGCTTCACTTGATTAACACAACTCTCCTCTTTCTTCTCTCATTTCTTTCCCTCTTCGACCTTTTGATATCTTTCCATCTGTCCAGATGTAATCTGGCCTCACTGCTCACTATCGCCCTTCATGGCAAACTGGAATACTACACCAGCATCATGAAGGAGCTGCTGGTGGATTTGATTGACGCGTCCGCCTCCAAGAACCCCAAGCTGATGCTGCGGCGTACGGAGTCCGTGGTGGAGAAGATGCTGACTAACTGGATGTCCATCTGCATGTACAGCTACCTCAAAGTGAGTGGACGAGATACAAACTGTGATACCCACAATTAAAATTAAGGGGCTTTAAGGGCTCTCGAGTGGTGCATTGACAACCTGGAGATCGCAAGTTTGAATCCAGGTAGATGGATGCAGCCATTTGGGAGCAGAAGTTCATGGGAACTAATTGGCTGAGCTCTCGTAGAGGAAAGGGGTGGCTTACACTCACCTACCTTTCACTCCAAGTGGTGGTAACACGACAGGGAGGCCTTACTTGACAGGTGGGAATCGGCTATGACTAAATTAAGGGGGAGTGGCACAGTGGATAGCACATCCGCCTTACAGCAAGAAGGTCCTGAGTTCGAGTCCCAAGCTTGGCAAGGGTGTTTCAGTATAGAGTTTGCATGTCCTCCCAGTGCTTGTGTGGGTTTCCTCTAGGTACTCTGGTTTTCTCCCACAGTCCGAAGACATGCACATTAGGCTAATTGGCTTCTCCAAATAGCTCCTAGGTGTTAGTGTGAACGATTGTGTATTTGATGGTAAGAATTTTTTTAGTTCCAAAAATTAGGCATTTTTGGTCCCACCACCAAACGCAACCCCCCCCCCCTCCTTTTCCCCCTCCTGTCCTCAGCGTTCACTCATGTCAGTGAGTGGGGAAGAAGCGATGAAAAGCAGTATCAGGCAAGCTCGAGTGCAGCTAGCTTTCTACCTACCACTCATTCCTCATTTACCAACACGAGTCAACACTGAAAAGATAACCCTGAATCCTAAAATAAGATTATTATTTATTTTTATTTATTTATTTTAAAGTGGAACAACAATGAATATGCTTGCTCCAAGTGACCGTTACTAACCTAGAGTCAGCCATATTGAAGCATATCAAGCATTATACACTCGGAATTATGTTTTTTAAACCTCCGAAACAGCGGACCAATCAGACTGCGTCATTCCCATGTACTATATACTAATATTCACTAACATGAGCTCTGACTTTCTGGTAGACACGAAGTATAAACCAACACTGATAATAAACATTACTTTCATGGAAGGCATCAGTAACCCATGCTTGAAAACTTACTCTTTAAATCTTCAAGATAAAGAAAGTTTTGCTTTCACGTTTCTTTCTCAAATGTGGCGCTGTGTATTTTATCGTATTAGATGTCCCTTATGCTGTTATCCAGAGCAGTGTCCACTTGAGATAGGATAGATTTGAGCAGTCGAGGGTTAAAGGTCTTTCTCAAAAGCCCAACAGCGGCAGCTTGTTGGTTCTTGGATTTGAACTTATGACCTTCCAATCAGTAGATCAACAAGAGCCTGTACCAATGAGCTGTTCAAGAGATAGAAGAGAGACCGGAGAGAGAGTGATGGGATTATGTCACTTGTCTTGTAAACATTTTGCCTCATTAAAAGGTATTTAATATTGAATTGAATTTATTTATAAAGCGTATTCAATTCAACAAGCTGCAACAAATGTAATACGAGGGTGGGCTGAAAAGTTCATAGGCTGAGTACGAAGGAGTAATTTCAGAGAAATTAAACATAACAGCTTCTGTACCAAGGATATCCAAGTGCAGTAACACAGATGGAAGAAGTGTATAAACCGCAGGGGAGATCGTGTTAAAAAATGAACCACATGGTCAAATTCGTCCACTGCATCATGGTCAGCCTATGAAATTTTCAGCTCACCTTCAAATGATAAAATTATTCATTTGCTCAAACCTGTAATACTACTGGGAGGCTGGAGCCTGTCTCAGCTAATGCTGGGTGAAGGCGGGGTGCACACCAACAGCTCACCAATCCATCGCAGACCAATCCTGACCCTTGTAGAATGAAGCGATTCGGCAAATAAATGAGTGAGCATGAATGAATAAGCCTAATGTGCGTGTCTTAGGACTGATGGAGGAAACCGGAGTACCTGGAAGAAACCCACACAAGCACAGGGAGAACATTTAAACTCTACACAGAAATGCCTTTGCCGAGCCCATGGGGTTTAAACCCAGGTCCTTATTGCTGCCACCTTATAATATAATTATAAAGGGATAAAACATGCAGCATGTGCTTTTATCATGTTAAAATTGTAATCAATGAGAACTTGCTGGTAGCAGTAAGCATGCTGTCGATGTTATTTAATATTATAACAGCACACCCTGTCATAAAATATTCTTTATTTATGTGTTTATTCACATCTCAGAAGTATACCTGAAAACAAACACACAAACCACTTTTCACGATTCTCACGGCACCCAAACTTTCTCATGACGTTCTCTTTCAGGAGACGGTTGGTGAGCCTTTCTTCCTGCTACTGTGTGCAATCAAACAGCAGATTAACAAAGGCTCGATAGATGCTATCACGGGGAAGGCGAGATACACCCTGAACGAAGAGTGGCTCCTGAGAGAAAACATCGAGGCCAAACCACTGGTGAGTTTCAGTCTGATATATCTGACATGCTGTCTGTTCAAGTGCCTTACAGCATCGTTCCTGATTAAGGCATTCGCTCGGGAACTTGTCAAAATAGCTGGCTTTAAGTCATGTGATGTTCTTGTACAGTTATCATAATGAGCTCGAACAACCTAAAAAAGACTTTCAGATGTCATAACATGGGATGAAAGCAGCTTGATCAGTAAATCCACTACACTCCTTAAGGCATGTCATGTAACTATCAGGAATGTTGCTGAGAGACGTGGCGAAGTTAGCTCAACATTAAAGCTAAGTACTGCTAATGGACTGACAGCTTAAAAGGTTTTCTTTCTTTTCTTCCTTCACCAGCCGTGATAGCGTAGCTGGTATTGTTTTCACTTCAGTCAGTTTGTGTGTTTGCTTTATTTCTTTCTTTCTCTCTTTATTTATTTATTTATTTATGACTACACATATCTATATCTCAAGAACTGCTTGACGTATCACCGTCACATTTTAAGTGTAGCGGCTTGGGACCAAATGCTGAAATGAATTTAGGAAAAGGTCATTATAGGTCAAGTTCAAGGTAAAAAAAAAAAAGGCCACCAATTGTTTACAATGGCTAGATAACAGCTAGTGCGATTCCCCCATTGGGGGCCTCTAGGTTTTTTTATTTATTTATTTTTTTATTATTTTTATTATTCTGAAACCCTGGGCTCCTGACAGACATTTTGACAAGGTGTCGACCTGAAGATCGAAGGTTCGAATCCACGTTGATGCCTAAGCCATCAACAAACTGGGAGTCCATGGGAACTTAATGGCTAAGGTTTCATGGGAGGGAGGGATGGCATATGTTCACTTCCCTGTCACTCACAGCGATCACCAGCCAATCATGGGTGTCTGTGAGCTCATTCATACAAGATGGCGGATAGTGCTTTTCCACTGAGTGTGTAAGGCTGCTCCCAAATACGCACACACATGGTTCATAAAGATGTGGGTGGCAGCACTTTCGTGTCCATGAAAAAAATCCATGACCCTCATTATAGATCCTCATTATCTCATGTAAGTGAAATAACTTGAGGCTAGCTGACTAAAAGTGTGAGCTTGTGTTATATCCTGTCCTGACGCCTTCTCCTGTCAGCCCTTTAACATTTATTTATTTATTTATTCATTCATTCATTTATTCATTCATTCATTCATTCATTAAAAGCAATTTCAAGGATGTTTATTTTTGTTGACATCTCATTTGTGTGTGTTTCAGAACATTAACGTCTCGTTCCAAGGCTTCGGGATGGATTCAGTGAGTGTGCGTGTGATGAACACAGATACCATCTGTCAGGTGAAGGAGAAGATTTTAGAAGCTTTCTATAAGAATCTGCCATATTCCCAGTGGCCTCGAGAGGAGGACGTCGAATTAGGTAAAAATAAATAAATAAACAAACAAACAAACAAATAAATAAATACATACATACATACATAAGACAGGTTACAGTTTTTCCCCCAAGTTTTTCAGTTTATAAATTATATGAGATATTAAGACATTCAAGTAATAAACACATAGTAATAAGTAATAGTATGCAGTGATGCCAGATTGTATCGGAGCCACTGTTAGGTTTTAACCTTTTGACTTTTTTGAGTTCATTGAATATTAACAGAAAGGACGCAATCACATATTAATTCAGACAAAAAAAAAAACCCACGCGCTCGGTTTCGCACCCCACTCCCCTGCTCAGAGGTTACCCACCTCATTAGGCCTGGGGAGACACACCAACACAACACACGAGCGTTGTCCAGCACAGTCTTTGTAGTAAGTCAACACAGGATTGGTCAGTTCAAAGAAAGTACAACTTGTAGTTCACAGGAGAGGCGAGTTAGAGTGTGGTCATCAGTAGAGCCATGACTTATTACAATGTGTACAATCAGGCGCTGTCTTTCTTATTACGACACATGGACCTTTGTTTCCAAAAAAGCCAAAATATAAGAAATAGAAGTTAACAAGGTGGCTTAAGGTTCCTCGATTTTTGGCATTTCTGTGTGGAGTTTGTGTGGGTTTCCTCCGGGTTCCCCAGTTTCCCCCTACAGTCCAAAGACATGCACATTAGTCTAATTGGCCGTTCCAAATTCCCCCCAGGTGTAAGGATGAGTGCGAATGGTTATATGTGTATGTGATGGACTGGGGAGCTGGTCAGGGTGTACCCCGCCTTCACCCAGAGTCGGCGAAGATAGGCTCCAGCCTCCCTGCAAGCCTATTAGGATTAAGATTTTCGGCAAATGATAGAATATTGGACTGTAATCCCTCTTCCCGTCACTGTAATGGGTTAATGGGTGTAGATTTGAGAAAATCCCAATTAAATCCATTTCAGTTCCAGGCTGTAACACTAGAGAATGTGGACTTAGGGGAAGGGGTGGGGAAGGGCTGGGGAAGGGGTGCGGGGGGGGGGGGGGGGGCTTATGCTAGGCAGTGCAGGGTGATAATATGATAAAAGATTACATTAATAGGGT
>JAOUQZ010000034.1:7105525-7128084 GCA_028564935.1 Neosilurus hyrtlii
CACACACACACACACACACACACACACACACACACACACACACACACACACACACACACACACACGCACACACACGAGAACATGAGGCTTCTTTCTCTTTCTTGGAAGGAAACCCGTATGACAAATGCAAAGGAAGTATAACTCAATCCTAATCAAATGCACAATATTTCACAAAGCAGAGTGTGGTGGTACAAAGACGTAATGGTTAGCACTTCTACCTCACTGCAAGAAGGTCATGAGTTAGGCTCCCAAGTGGCGCTTTGACAAGGTGTGTGACTATCAACCTAGAAATCACAATTTCGAATCTAGTTTGATGCTGCAGCCATCTGTGACCGGAAGTCCATGGGAGCTTATTGGCCGAGCTCTCACAGGAGGGACGGGTAGCATACACTCCCCTGTCACTCACAGCGATCACCAGCCAGTCCATGGGCATCTGTGAGCTCATTCGTACAAAAGAGGCGGATAGCGCTTTCCCTCCGAGTGTGTTGGGCCACCCTGAATGTGCATGAGTAGCAGTTCCTAAAGAGGTGGGTTGCAACATCACATGTCATGGAGGGGACATGTGCATGCTTACGCACCTCCTGGTTGGTAGTGGTTGTATTTGATCGGGAGGCAACACTTGATGGGTGGGAATTGGATATGACTAAAATTAGGGGAGAAAAAAATAGGGAAAAAAGCCAGTGAAGCGCTCGAACCCCGGACATTCTTACTGTGACACGTTCATGCTAACCAGTGCGCCGTCATGCACCCAGGGACTATTCATCAATATCTAAATTGTCTTTGGCGGATAAGTGTTGTATATATTTGCTAAATTTTCGAAATCTGTTTACAGTATAATGTTAAATGTAGCTATAAACAAATGTCTGACATTTTGCTATGGTAACAGTAACTTCACTACAGACTCCATGTACTCCTGCTTTACTGTTATTTTTTTATACCATACCATGGCTTTTATTTATTTATTTATTTATTTATGCATATTCCAGCGAGAAAGCTTTCTATGACAATTTTGCACAAGCTAAGCTTTCGGTGCAAAATATTTTAAGGTTGCATCCCTAAATAAATGCTTTGCTTCTTCACCTGGACCAATTCCACTTTCTTCTGTTGTTCAGGTATATTAGAATTAATCTTATTACCCTGCAGGTTCTCGAACCACTGCACATTCTTCATGTTTTCCCGCTCGTACCACACCTGCACCAAGTTATCATCGTCCTCCAGCCTCAACTTGAGCGTGTGCAGAAGTGGAACAGAATAAAAAATGTCTCGCATTAGAGTCCCTGAGGAGGAAAATGAGAACCTGTGCAGTACACAACACTGCTCAGCATTAATCTTTTCCCACTGGAAGCCCATGTTGCAGTTCGGAGAACAGCGCTGGAAACAAAACACACTAGATGAGAAAATCTCAGGCATGTCATTCATTATTTGCCTTTCTTTTTTTTGATTGACAGGACTCTCCCACCAATAAACTGCTGTATGCTAAAGAGATCCCGGAGTACAAGAAGAGGGTTCAGTCCTATTATAAGCAGATCCAAGAGATGGCACCGCTCAGCGAACAGGAGATGAATGCACACTTAGCTGAGGAGTCACGCGTAAGTTCCATTGCTATGCTTTTTAATTTTTTTCTGTAATATAAATCAAAAATATTAAACAATAGGAGTATGATGCTACCCTGAGAGTAGTTTTCCCTGTTAGCTATAATTACATTCCTGCGGAGGCCTTAAAAACATAATTCCACCCACTGATAATACTCACACACTCATTTGCTAAACAGTTTAATCCTATTACGGTTGTTAGAAGGTCGGAGCCTGTCTCAGCCGACACTGGGTGAAGGCAGGGTACAGCAGGTGAACAGCTTGCCAGACCATCGCATGGCCAACACACCCAATCAATCTCACACACTCATTTACACCTACGGACAGCCAGTTAGCCTACTGTGCATGTATTTTCTACTGTGGGAAGAAACCAGAGTACCAGGAGGAAACCCACACACGAACCAGAAGAACATGGAAACTCCTTACAGAAATGCCCTCGCCGAGCCTGGGACTTGAGCCCAGGACCTTCTTGCAGTGAGGTGCACGTGCTACCCACTACTACCATAATAGAAGAATGCATTTTATTTTCTCAGTAGTTTTGCGTGTAACACACAGCATTTTGTACATTTAAAAACTTAAACAGCTCTGTTTTAATAATCATGTCATGTATGTAAGTGGGAATCCCTGAGGTGGAAAACCTACTGCAGTGGTCATCAGCCCTGTTCTTGGAGATCGAATTCTTGAAAACCCTGGCTCCCACCCTAATCATGGCCATCTAAACACTAACATAGGAATTTCTTGATTAGCTAAAAGAGGTGTGTTAGATAGGGAAGGTAGGATCTTCAGGATACTGCATGACATGCTGGTGGACTTCCGGAAAAACATGCTTAAAAAAGAGCGATACATATATAATTCGGTGCCACGGCTAAATTATTAAACCTTCCATATAGCAAATGTCATCCAAATGATGTAGAAATATATTTATTTTGGGTAAAGAGGCAGTTTAACAGTGGTGGTGGTGATAAAAATGGTCAGTCCGCCAGAAGTTGTCTAAGACCTTGTTTGCTAAGTGTGATTTCTTCACACAGTGAATATCATGTTTTGATGAAGTTGTAGGAGAGCTGTGTGGCCTAGTGAAATGGGCATAAGCCAAATTCATTCAGCAGTTTATACTGTAATTAGATACTCACTGCCAAAATGTCCATGATGCATACGGAACAGTTATTCCATGACTGGGAGTCTGGTATGAGCTCATAGCTTTGCAAGGCTTTATCTGAGCAGGCTATTATTCATACCCGTTGAGAGGGAGGGGAATAACTTTTATTCTCTTCACTGGGCTTTCAAACTTCTTATGCTGGCTCACTATTATGAGTGCTTGGATGCATTTTTGTGTGATTGACCTTGACCTGCTTTTCAAGGTCACAGAGGCAAAACTGTATATTAGGTTTCCGGACATTTACTTGCTGCACGACAAAGCTTGCTATGCTAGTTCTATATCGGCATATTATGAAATGATCCTTCAACAGGAATGTCTGGACCCCTTCGGTCTATTTTTTATTCCTGTGACATTTTAGGCCACAGGATATGAGCTGATATCCTAGGAATAGATTAGCACACAATTGCTAATATCAAATGACCTATGATAGAATTTATGTATATAGAATGGGAAGGGTTTTCCCAGGCGGCTAAATGTAAAACAGCACCATAACGTAACAGATGAACACATTCTCACATGACACGTCTTCTCTGTACAGTCAGACAACATTAATTGTTGGACGAAACTAATTTGCTTTCTTTGTGTGATTAATAGAAATACCGGAACGAGTTCAACACCAACCTGGCACTGACCGAGATCTACAAATACGCCAAGCGATACCGCACTCAGGTAAGAAGGGGTTCCAACATGTCTTCACGTGCCGTGACTGCGTTTCAGTCCGTGATTCAGATCCAGAAAAAGTACACATCTATACAACTCTCCTAACAAGCTTATGCATGTGTCCTTACACACACTCTCACACACACCTCCCATATGCCTGATAATAGTGGCCTTTTCCCATCCCACCTGCAGTATATCATTTGAATGACTGTGTGTACGTGTGAGTATGTGTGTGCGTTCTGGCACCCTGACGCTAACCCCCGGGGCTGTTTTAATACCCATTCTTTAGCCTCAGCATGTCGGAGCGTCGCAGTGAAAAACATGGCTGATTGCAGGCGTGTGTGATTGAGCTCATTCTCTACACACATAATGCTAAGTGAATGGCTCTGCTGGACATGAAAGACTAACTGCATGGGGGTTTGGAAAACAGCAGCTTAGCTGGATCTGCTGAGTATTGTGAGGGCGCGCTGTCTGTGACGCTCGGCGTGTGTGTAAAGTGGCCAAATTGTTTGCACTTTCTCTTTTCTCTCGCCATATTTCCGGATGGTGAAGTCGATTTGTAAAGCTAGGTGAAGGTCAGGAGTGAATAAATGGAGCAGATAAACCCTGGTGCACTTTTGTTCCGAGGCGTTTCTTTGACTTTAATGTTTGTTTCCCCCTTAAATTTGTGTTTACATTCAGCAGATGCTTTTAATCAAAACGACTCACAAGTGAGGCGGAATCTGGTGTAAGCATTTAGCTGAGCTTTTAAAGATTAACGTTAAGTGTTGCGAACTCCTTTCAGGGAAAAGAAGGTAGCTTCAGCTTGCTAAAAAAACTCCCTACATTACATCATTAACTCATTTGCATAATGATTGTGATGATCACTGTATATGAATTACGACACTCAGTAGTAAGTCTGGAAACAGAGATGAAGGAAAATGTTTCTGAACACTATCTTTTAATTATAGCTTGGATTAATTCATTATCTTTTAAAGATGTACATGTTTTATTCTTTACTTTTATGAATTGTAATTTTCACCAACACAGAAGTTTAAAATGAATAATAAATCTGTGTATGTTGAAAAATAAGTATCACTGCTCGAGAGGAAGAATAGAATAAGAGATTGGTCGTGGGGAAAAAATGGTGAGAAGTGATTAGGGAAAACGGAGATTAGGGAAATTTGGGGGGAACTTTGGAAATTTGAGGAAATTGTGGGAAACCTAGTGATTAGTGATTGGTTGTTGGAGAAAAAAATACGTTATTAGCAACTGGTCATTAGGAAAAAATGATAATTACTGATTGGAGAAAACAGTGATTAGTCATTGGTTAAATGGTGATTTATGATTGGTTATTTGGAAAATTGTGACGTGATTGGTGGACAGGTGATTAGTGATTGGTTAGTAGGGAAATTGTGATTGGTTATTTGGGAAAATGATAAGTGATTGGTCATTGGTGGAAACCGAGATTAGTGATTGGTTTTTGGGGAGAAATGGTAATTAGTGATTGGTTAAAACAGTGATTAGTCATTGGTAAAATGGTGATTAGTAATTGGTTATCAGGGAAATGCGATTGGTTATTGGGGGGAAACTGTGATTAGTGATTGGTTATTAGGGAAATTGTGATTGGTTACCGGAGAACATGACAATTAGTGATTAATCATTAGTGGAAACAGTAATTAACAAGATAATTGGATCGTGGAAACTGTAATTAGTTGTTAGGGAAAATGATGATTAGTGATTCAAAGATGGGAATAATGATCATTGATTGGTTATTGGGAACAAGAGTGATCAATGATTGGTTGTAGGGAACTGTGGTGATTACGATTGGTCATTGTGGACAACAGTTATCAGTCATTAGGATTCCTGGAATAATTAAATGAATGTTGGGAACAATGGTGATCAGCGATTGGTAATAAGGAAACTATGGTGATCAGTGTTTGGTCATTGGAAATTTTAGCCCCTACAAGCGCAGCTCAGTCAGACTTTAAACAGCGGTGAACTACTGAAGCTCGATATCTTAACTCGTGGATCCTGCAGAATCTGGGATGTGAGGTAGAGAACCATATCAGGTGCAGGACAATCGCTAACAGCTTCCCGTTAGATTTGTCGTTAAACTCCATTATTGAAATAACGTTGCTAAAGAGAAAAGGTTATTGATTTAGAGAAAAATGCGGCCAATACGAGAGCCCTAGGTACTGTACTGTTCTCCTACATGTAAAAATTACAATATACCAATACTTGTGTATTTACCTGAAATATGTTCGTGTCTGTCTTTTTGGACAGGTGGTGACTGCTTTGGACTCAAACCCGACTGCTAGACGCACTCAACTACAGCACAAGTTTGAGCAGGTCATCGCCCTGGTGGAGGATAACATTTACGAGTGCAGCAGTGAAGCCTGAACTCCAGCCAATCCAAATGTATTCTCCACAGGTCCTGAGCCAATGAAAACACTGCCTCTACATGGCTACAATACATTCCGCTGATCGAACCTACAGTAACCGGTGATCAAAAAAAAAAAAAAGAAAGAAAGAAAAAAAAAAAAAAAAGACGGACACATAACTGAAACTTGTATCAAAACAAAAATGTTCTGTTGCCAAATTCCGTTGGTTACTCCTCTTCTTTCTATGGCTGGCTTGTGAGAGGTTATTTTTTTGTTTTTGTTTTTAATTGATATGCAATCCAAACACATTATGCCTGTTAACAAGACGGGGACTGATGGGATTTCACTTGACGTCGTGTTGGGAGGCTGTTTAAATGTGGACTTATGGAACCAGGAGTTCCTGTGGTTACTTCACGCACTGACCCCGCTCTGGGGAAGAGCCAATGATGCACTGGACTGTATAGTAAAAAAATTTCCATAGCAATATTTATAGCTTTCTGTATGATTTTTATAGCGTAATAATTCGAATGTGAGAGGAAGCCGATCATGGGAATGTCCTCCAAGCTGGCTTCGGTTACTTCAAGCTGTCGTGATCCAATCTGGTGTGTTTTCAGTTGATTTCCCTGTGCCTAGTCTTACTGAGGGATGATTCCGAATGAAAACATCAGGTTTGATGGGTTGTAGAATGTAACCATGACAGTAAGAGTTTTTAAATACAAATCAATCAGCGTCCATGTGATTTATGGCCATGAGGACGAAGCTGCAGGCTAGAATTTGAATGAGAGGTTTAGGTTGAATCTAAACCAAAACAAATGTACTAGTATGGTTAATTGTATTGGATAGTCTGCCTGATGCAGTTGTTTAATGTGTGTCTTTCATGGAAAAAGAGGGAAATTTTATCAAATAAACCTATGACCTTGACTATGCATTCTGTCTTTATATTTGGAATTTTGTATTCATTAGGGCGGCCTGGTGGTATAGTTAGCACGTCCACCTCAGAGAAAGAGGGTCCTGGGTTCGACTCCTGGACTCAGCTAGGGTGTTTCTGTGCAGAGTTTGCATGTTCTCCCTGTGCTTGCGTGGGTTTCCGCAGGGTACTCCGGTTTCCTCCGACAGTGCAAAGATTTGCACGTTAGCCTAAGTGGCTGTTCCAAATTGACCCTGGGTGTAAGGGTGAGTGCGACTGGATCTGTATTTGTTGCCCTATGATGGTAAGGCAAGCTGTTCATGGTTTACCCTGCCTTCGCCTAGTGTCGGCCTCCCCCACCGTAATATGATTAAGCAGTTTGGCAAATAAGCGATGAGAGAATGAGTGTATTAGTGTATTATTTTTCATTAAACCCACACTCACTCACTCACTCACTCATTTGCCAAATCACTTAATGCTATTACGATTATTGTGAGGCCGGAGCCCATCTCAGCCGACACTGGGCGAAGACAGGGTACACCCCGAACAGCCATACCATCATAGGGCAACACACTAAATACTGACACATGGGGGCAATTTGGAACAGCCAGTTAGCCAAATGCTTATGACTTTGGACTGTTGGAGGAAACCGGGGTGCCTGGAGGAAACCTATGCAGGCATGGGGAGAACATGCAAACTCCACACAGAAACACTCTCGCCAAGCCCAGGACTTGACCCCAGGACGGATGTAATGCATGTGTGCTAAGCATTACACCACCATGCCCCCTAAATACACACTGTCTATTTATTGAATTTGTTTCTTTATTTATACAATCAGATTAGACCTAATAAATAAATAATTGGTCTGTGTTAAAGATAGATATAAAAGTAAGCTGTATGAGAACAAAATAGAGGGTTTTGGGTTTATTTTTTTTCAATTTTTTAATTTCATGCTGCACGAGAGTTCACATGGTAACAGTCACATCCTAACACTTGCTCTAACAATGAGCCAAACGCACCAGACACAAATAGAATCCCAAAAGGCTGAATGAGACATCCACGAACCTGAGACTCCAGATGTTTTTCCTGACTCACATCTGTCTGCTGTTCTACTCATTCGTCGCATAATTCACCCATCACACGCCACAACACACAGTGAGCAATGGATAAGCAGCATGGTCTCAACGTTCACTCCAGAAGTGTAAACTACAGATTTATGTAATAACCCGATCAGTTATTTATTTATTTTTTTTAATAAGCACAATGAGGGAGGAGGTCCAGGGGGCTAATGATCATGAAAACAAAATGGAAAGTATAAAAGCTCTGCATAATTCATCTGAACATGTTCCCATTAAAAGCTACACTAGACGACATGCCATGCTCCAGTGTGCAGATTACAATCACACAACAGGAATCCAGAAGGGAACTGTACAGAAGTAACTGCTTGATAGGAGGCTACTTCGCTGATGGTGTTCCAGGTGCACTGGGGGCTGGAGGTCAGAGGGCACAGGTTCAGGCAGGGGCCACCTGGCTTGAGGTGACCACTGAAGACTGGGTTTTTGCAGAGGACGTTGTGCTGGTCTCATCCTCACCGAGCGGGTTCTTTCCACAGCACAGAGTGATCAGGATATAGTTCCTGAACTGGAACAAGAAACAAAAGTACTTATTAAATATATAAAGCACTATAACACTCACTCACTCATTTTCCGAACGGTTTAATCCTATTAGGGTCTTCTCTAGCAACACTTGTGCGACACTCTCGGTTTTGATAATGTGATGCCGCTGATACATCGCAGATATTTTGCCAGTTGCTGTCTGATCACATACTGATTTGATTCAGTTCACACCTATATCACTGTAACAGGTCTAACACTGCTGTAGAACAACATGACCGCAGTGGGAGTTTCCTTAAGCCAGAAAAATCCCACCAACCAACGTGAGACAAGGTTAGAAAAGGTTAAAGCCTAAACAGAAAAACATTTCTTAACTGTTTTGGTCAAACATATTTTAGGATTTCTTAAAGAAGACAAGTCAGAGTTTGTCACGTCACCACAAATATAATCACATATGTATTTCTAACGTAGCACCTGCTTTTTTTTTTTAGCACTCTTGCCAGCACTGTGAATCGGATATTAACTGATAGCTCAGCTGGCAATCAGTCATATCCAACACGACTAAGTGGAATAACCATTTTATTCTATACACACTCACTGGCTTGTGAGTAATAAGCATTTTTATTATCTTCATTAAATTCCCAAAAAGTCAAAGCCGGTTAGCACAGAACCCACAAAGATGCGTTTGGTTTTTGAAAATAAAAAAATTTGTTCTTACAATGAAATACATTTATTCTGAATTTTGTTGTTTTTCATGGTCTAGCATGAGCAGAAAAGCCGTCTTCCTGGTGTTAGCATGCTAAACCTAAACAGTCTCACCTATAGCCACATTTCCATTTGTACCAGACTGGTTATAGTGCTCTCCTCCCCAGTTCCCGACATCAGGAGACACCAAGGACTGGAGGCCGGTTTCTCACAGCAAGTCATATTTTGTGGAAAAACCTCTAATTCTTGAAATAAAAAAATCGTACAATCAAACACTTTCAATCTAAATGTAGTTTCGTTTTATTTTTATTTTTTAATAAGTCCAGTATTAGTTGGTAACTTGGCACAAGTCACGACTGCTTACTTTTTTCTTTTTCTTTTTTTTGGGCGACGATGACGACATACCTGCTAATGTTATATGAAGTGATATCACAGTAGCCAATCAGAATGCACAATTGCTTCTATGCAGTGGGAATAGACTAAATTAAATTATTTATAATTACATTTTGAATACAGCTTTTCCATTCTTGACTATACTCACACCTAGGGGCAATTTGAAACAGAAAATTAGCTTAATCTGTATGTTTTTATACTGTTAGAAGAAATCGGAGTACCCAGAGGAAACCCACATAAGCAAGGGGAGAACACTGAGACTCCACACAGAAACGTCCAAGGCTGGGACCTTCCTGCTGTGCGGTGGACGTGCTAACCACTACTTCACCGTGCTGCCCTTGGAGCATTTATCATCACTACATCATTTGGATAAATGCTGTATACACAACATAAACAATACACAACATAAACAATACACAGCATAGTAAAAATGGACCGTTATGTACAATACGCCCCCAAAAATAAGGGTACGAATCTATCTTTTCCTTCTCACCTGGTTGGTACCCTCAAGTGTACATGTTTTTATCTTTAATATTTGTCCTTGACCATGAAATAGTGCATATCATGTACTGCATCTATAACAATTCCATTACCTGTACAGGTGAACTATGAAAACATACCTATTAAACACACACAAGATGCTATCTGAGCATTCAGGGAAAATAAAAACAACAGCATTATAGGCACACTTTCTGCTCATGCTGCTGTACCTGTCTGTTGAGGAAGATGTAGATAACGGGGTTGTAAAAGGCCGAGCTCTTAGCAAAGAACGCTGGCACGGTCATGAAAACAGGTCCAAACTCGGTGCCCTGGTTGGCAAAAATGTACCATGCAACACTAGCATACGGCAACCAGCACACCAGGAATGCAATCACCATAACGACCACAATCCGGGTGACTTCCTTCTCTGCCCTCTGAGTGGTCTCCGACTCCTGTTGCTGAGCTGCTGCCTGGTAATACAGCACAGAGAGGAGGAAAAAGCACAAAAAAAGATTAGTCTGATTGTTGTGCTGAATAACGATTTATTAGATGACACTAAGACTATACTGACAGATAGACAAATGATTTATTCATCTCATAACAAAAAGGGATTTGTTGTCCAAGCTAAACAATGCAGTGCTCAAAAGTGGGTGGAGACTAATATCTAAAAATTCATTCATTCATTCACTGAACTGCTTTATCCTACTAGGATCACAGAGAGGCTGGAGCCTATTTCAGCCGACACTGGGCGACAACGGAGAACACAGCACACATAACCATTTATACTCACACCTAGGGGCAATTTGGAGCAGCCAGTTAGCCTAATGTGTATGCATTTGGACTGGCGGAGGGTACTGGAGTACCTGGAGGAAATGCATTCAAGCACAGGAAGAATATGCAAACTGTTCACAGAAATGCCCAAAACAAAAACAAAAAACTAGGAGAGGCACTCAAAGTGCAAGGTACCTCTGCGAGCCACAAATGGATTATTATAACTTGGAGCAGTTATAATGAAATGTCTCCCCCTAGTGGGTGTCGGATGAACAATTTGCTTCATGTTAATTAAAGACAGAGATTTTTCAGGATTTCAGGACTTTTCAACAAGATCCAATGCACGCATCATCTCCAAAATTTAATGGGTATTTTCCAGGCCCAGATCCCACCCCTCTACCAAGTTCGATAAAAATAAGATCAGCAGCTTTTGCATAATCCTGCCAACAGAAAAAAATCAACGCTTGTTAAAAAGCCTTTAATAAATTCTTGTATCTGGATTGTGATGCGGATCAAAATATTATGAGTTCTTGCCAGGCCCGTACCCCATCGTCCCAACAAGTTTAATGAAAATCGGTTCAGTAGTTACAGTATTATTGTACTATTGTACATGTTAGCAATGTACAATGTATGTATTATTGTACATGTTAGCAATCCTGCTAACATGCAAAAAACAAACAGAAGCTTAACCCTCCCTATCAAGCAGCAGAGGTAAAAATAATAAATAAGTAAATAAAGAAATGAACAAGTTGTACCATGTTACCAACATGTCCAATGTATGGAAGCCCTTAGCAGACATGCTTTCATACATTTTATTTGCTATGTTTTCCATGATAATTAGTTAATTGTATTAGTTGTCCTGTGACCTCTGAGCTATCTGTGTCTAGTTCCTTAATAAACTGAGTAAGATGCAGACTGATGCGCTCCCTGCATGCAAATTGGACTGCGTGTAAATAGAACAGAAAGCATACAATTACAAAATCCATCTTACCTACATTAGTGTTTAAGGCATACATCAGTCATGTGTGATGGAAATGCCAGGACTACCTCATACAATGTATTATTTCATATTCATTATCATTATCACAGGAAAACATTATCTCGTTATGAAAACAATATTAGCTTTCCTTACAAATACTTACAAATGTGTAACTTACAAATGCATAAAAACAAACACTTGCTCCATTTATTTATTACTAAACAGTCCTTTTTATGATGACTAACACATTGAACGAGTGTGTGTGTGTGTGTGTGTTTCTCACCGCACGAACAGCACAGAGAAGACGGCTGTAACAAAAGAAGATGACCAGGAGCGGAATAGAGAAATGGAGGATGAACATGTAGATGACAAACGAGGTGTTGTTGTATTCAGGCTTTGGGGTGTAGTAATCTATTCCACACGAACACTGCATCCCTTCTGGAATATACCTGCATGAGCATGAGGAGTACACATAAATACACAAATCATAAAACCCAGCATATACTGCATGAAAAGGGCTTTTTATCAATCTATGCGTTTTTATTTGAAAAATTATGGTGCTATTAATATCCTGTTATCATATAGATGATGCCCCAATGTAAACTCATTTTAATATAGGGAATTAGACACTGCCAGCAAATATCTCTATGGATAGGGGTCCGAGGCTGGTGTTATAAGAGCAGCAGGGCTCCTTTAAGGGCTGAATCACCTTCCGATCTGGAGAAAATACATAAATAAATCTCTGGATTCATTGGTATCACCAAGTCTTGTTAGTTAAATTATCCATTTAATGAGTTCATGTCCCGTGTTCCTGTTCATGTCTGGTGTTTGTCTGCCAACCGAGTTATGTTGTTGTTGTTTTTTATTCTGTGGGTGTGTGAGCCTCTATTTTCTTTTCCCTAAATCTGTTTTTTTTTGTTGTTGTTGTTTTTTTCATTGTCAGCCTTATTAGATTTCCTGTGGAGGCATGGACACGGGACAACTATTCAAGTCGTCTTTCATGCCTATTCCATGTTCCACTAACAACAAGTGATACTCTCCATTTACTCTTTGTCCTTTTATCTAAGATGAAATTATATCCTTACCTGGACCAGCCAAGTAGTGGGGGGCCAGCACAGGTGAGTGCCATGACCCAAGTGAAGCCAACTCCAACGATGGCATGTTTCTCTCCGAAACGAAATGTGGACACAGGCTTACACACCACAATGTAGCGCTCAATAGCCAAAACTACCAGGGACCATAGGCCAATCTCACCTAAAAAGATTTCAATCTGTCAATCATAACTTTAGATAAAACTATCAACAACATTTTCATACATACATTGACTGAAGTGCAAACCCACCAATAGTGCATACTTTTCATCATTGACTCACCTCCCATGGTGGCAAAAAAGCCCTCAATATTGCACCCAGTTACACCCAGGACAAAATAGCCGTGCAGGGCGGTGTAGAGAGTAACCGTGAAGCCTCCAAAGACCATGAACAAGCCAGCAACAGCCAGGTTCAGAAGAATGTAATTGAGGGGCGTGCGGAGTTTCTTGTGTTTCACGGTGACGTAGAGAGTGAGAAAGTTGATCGGGAAGGCAGTGATCATGAGGAAGAGCATGTAAGCAGCTAACAGCGAATACTTCCACGGCTCAGCTAGGTAGTACTGCGGCTCCTCGAACGGACTGCGCACCAAGCCTGACTTGTTGGACATAGGGACATAGAAGTTTGGACCCTCTGTCCCATTCATGATGACTGCACTGACTCAAATACACGAGGGAAAACAAAACGAAACAAAAAATCCTTGAATTGTTGATAATGTGGAGAAAGCGTCAGTCCCTGAGAGCAAGTGATCAACTCTGCAGGACACTGAGCAAGTCTCTTATATGCCACCCTCCTGAGGGATTAAGCACAGTAAAAGTTGGAGATTAGTGTCATTTGGTAAAAGAGGGCGCAGGGACAGAAAGAAAGTGATAATCCTTAAGATACACTGGAGGACAAAGACAAGCATTTGAAGACTTTCTTATCTTCCATATTTTTAGCTTTCCCAAGGAGGTTATATTACGTTATTGGCGTGGTTTGTTTATTTGCCTTTAAGCAGGATTAAGCAAAAACCTACCAACCCGACTTCCACAAAACTTGGTGGAAGGGTGAAGCTAGGCTGGAGAAGAATGCTTTACATTTTTGGAGCAGATCTGAACTACGGGACGGATTCATGAATTGAGTTTCGATTTGCAAGATCGAGCATTTGGCCTTGGTGGAAGTATAGATTTGGAAATATATTCCATCCAAACATATAAAGTGGTTACTGGTGCAAGCTTGCGTATCAGTGCAGTCCACTATTGCTCATGGTGAAGGTTGACGCACTCAGAGTACCTTTCTAGTGTGTTTATTGTAATAATAATAATTATCTCACTATAAGGGTCGCAAAGGAGGCTGGAGCCTGCTTCAGCCAACATTGGGCGAGGCAGGGTGCATGCACACACACACACACACTCCCACAACCATATACACTGACATCCACACCTAGGGGCAATTTGGAAATGACATTTAGCATGATGTGCATGCCTTCAGACTGTTGGAGGTAACTGAAATATCCGGAGGAAACCCGCACAAGCAAACATCACACAGAAACGCCAGAGTAGCCCAGGACCTTCTTTATTTCTGTATTGACATCTGAAATGAAGATCTCTCCCAAATAATCTGACCAAATAAATAAACAACCACTAGCCCTATTACAGACTTCACCCTTGTGCAATAACAATCATGAAACTTTTAATTTATGTATTATTAAATATCTATACATCATTATCGAATTTCTATAATAAATGACTGGGGCTCTGCAATGGCCTGGCAAAGTGTCCAGGTAGTACCCTGCCCTCACCCAGAGTTGGCAGAGATGGGCACCAGCCTCCCCACGACCCTAATTATGGTTAAGCAGTTTAGGAAATGAATGAGTATATGAATGAATGAATGAATAAATACATAACTGCAATAGCACTATAGCAATGAATACAAAACTAGGTCCTGGGTTCTAGTCCTGACCTTGGGTGTACCTGTATGGCGTTTTCATGTCCTTAATGTGCTTGCGTGGGATTCCTCCGGGTAACTCCAGTTTCCTCTGATCGTCCAAAGACATGCACAGTAAGCTAATTAGCAGTTCCAAATTGTCTCTAGGTGTGAAGGTGAGTATGAATAGTTGTGTGTGTGCTGGCCCTGTGATGGATTGGCGAGCTATTCAGGGTGTACCCAGCCTGGCTCCAGCCTCCCCATGACCCTATTAGGATTAAAAGGTTTGGTGAATGAATGCACGAATTAATGAAAAATAAATAACAATACTCATATACATATATCTGAAAACATTTATTGCAAATGAATAAATCATGAAAATATTACAGTGATTATATAAAAACAATCCATTTCTTAGTCTGAAAATAAAATATATGAGACATCTTGAGCATTGCTTTTTTTTTTTACTAATAAATAAAACAGTGATGTTACGCTTTGTTAGTGTCATCTTGCAGTCCAGCCATTTCCAAACGCTGTAATCGCCTTTCACCGGCGGAGTATCCTGATCTCTTTAATCCTATCAGAGCTATCGGCTGAGATGGCGCTTTTCTTATGGGTTGGGGATCATCGCCACGTTAATGCTGCCAATGCACACACGCACACACACTTACCATTACTGATCCAAATCTCTAGTGAAGGCTCACAGTTATTCAGCTCAGGCTAATCCCTTGGCCCAATAAATACACGGGCTATAATGCTTTAAGTCCACTGGGGTAAGTTAGTTGGGCTCATCGATGGGTCTGCGACAGTAAGGACAACAGTTGTGCTGGAGAACCAATAGTTCGTAGTCCTCACTGTGGAACATCTGTGGGACAGACAGGAAGTGCGGAATAAGAGTGCACAAAGGACAAAAATGAACAATGAATGAAAGTAGTTGTGAGAGATCAGATAGCAGGATCTGATTTGCTTAATGCCTTGTAGTATAAATTAAATAAGCACGCAAACACAAAGTGTGTGTGTGTACCTGAAAACATGAGGGACACATGGTAATGCTGACATCGGGCAGTAGAGAGCGGTAGTACTGCCAGCGCAGAGGCTTCGGCCAGCGTTTTATCAAAACATCTCTTCTCGACATGGAGCTCAAAACTGCATGACTGACCACGACTGGAACAAATTCACTGCCCCCTTGCTGGAATACACACATGCGTAGACATACCAGTGACCGCAGTCAGTAGTGACACAGAGATGTACCACTGGGCTTGATTCTTCCAGAAGTTACACAATACACCAGATCAATAAAGTATTCTGATTCTGAAGTGTGCAGCTATGCAATTTTAGTTTTAGTTGACATACATCAATGGCTTATCCACCATGTAGGGAGTTAAGTGCCTGAGGTGACGTCAAGTCAAAATCCGGGTGCCTCTTATGTAAATGCGATCTATGTGGAATCTGCCCTTGACTTAAGCACGTCCTTCACTGCACCCCTCTGAGGACTGTTGTAAATCAAGTGACGATACGTGGTGAACCATCATACTGAATTTCTCCGCTGTAGGCCTCCTTGAGAGAGTGGGAAAGCAGAAGCAGTGCTCTCCAAGCGTAAAGAAGTATTTCCACCTTGTGCAAACTCCTGGACGAACAGTAAGTGCATGCATACCCTTTTGGTTCACACCAAAACGCATTGTTATTAATGACTCTTCAAGAGACATATCAAAAGTAAACAGACCCCATCATTTTTGAAAGATTTATATATAGATAGTCATCTGTAAGTAAACATCCGGAAAATAAAGTGTGATGGATAGACGGATGGACGGAACCAATTCCTATAGCTCCTGATGGGCGGGAGCTAAAAATAATAATATACTACTGTATACTGTGACCCAATAAAACTACCCACATTTTAAAGGTAAACCAAATCCGTCATTATCTGTACATGCTAGGAGGTGATTTCTGAAGGCTGTCATGGATCGACAGATAATGTCCGGTGGAAAACTGCTGATCTCCTGCTGAATAACAACCGTAAGAACTTCAAGAGTCTGGGGTTGACGAGTATACACTCTGTGATTTATGGTAGCCCTATGGAAAAAATTAATTACAAGGGGTGAGATCAGGGGAACGTGCTGGCACCCAATATCACCAAGATCACTCGATCTGTTAACAGTTCCCTCAGCACATCCAGTGAGCTTCGAGCTGTGTGTGCTGTAGCTCCATCTTACTGAAACCACACAGTTGGGGTTGGGATACTGACAAGCCTCAGCACCACCTCTACTGAATCACTATGTTTCATGCGTGTAAATAATATTTCGATTAACTTTAACCTTATTTATTTACCATTAAAATGTGGGAGGGTTTTTTTTTTATCGCCCTGTATTAACAACTTGGATTAAATGAGTTTCACAGATAGAACTCAGTAAGTGGGGGTCTAGATACTTTTGGTATTTTTTCGGAATGACATTCATAGGCCCAGGATACGCGTCATTGGTAGGCTATATTGACTTTATATTGGTGTTTGCGTCATAGATGGAAACTAATATCTCCCTCAGAGTGATTCTTATATTGAATTCCATTTACCTCAGAAGTCCGGGCTGGGAATGATGTCACACCCAAGTGGACTGTGTGACACTCCCTTTATTTTCAATATCAGAGTCTGGTTTAGGGTTTGGAAGGATTTCAATCATGTTTAAATGGGAAAGTCCATGTTGCATATTTTTCCTGAGATGAGAAGCAAAAATACACAAGGGTTGGACTCAATCTGTTTTTATTTTAAAATAAATCACGCCTTCATTCGTGAGGCCACCTTCACGCTGAACTTACGTTCATTGGAACATGCAGGGGCGAATAACTATAACTAAAGTATGTGTGGGACTGGATGCGCACACACAAAATAAAGGGAGAATCGAGCTCATATTTGGAATGTTATAGAGTATATTCAAAATAGATACATACAGATATGAAGAGCAGGCATATTATCAGCATCACTCACTCATTTACTTATTTGCTAAACCGCTTAATCATACCAGGGTCATGGGCTGGAGTCTATCTCCGTCAACACGGGGCAAAGGCAGGGTACACCCTGAACAGCTCACCAGACAATTGCAGGGCCAACACACACAACAATTCACACTCACACTCTCACACCTATGGTTAATTTGGAACAACCAGCTAGCCTAATGTGCATGTCTTCTCTTGGGAGGAAACCAGAGAACCCAGATGAAACCCACGTAAGCAGGAGTAGAACATGCAAACTGTATATAGGAACACCCTCACCAAGCCTGGAACTCAAACCCAGGAACTTTTTGCTGTGAGGTGGATGTGCTAACCGTTATGCCACCATGCCACCCGCTGAGGACATCAGAGCTAAAGTTGACAGCCCATGCTAACATTTCAACTTATGGATTATATTTCAGTGTTTTCTAGGGGCATCCCATTCTAGCAGAGGGGACAGGACAGGGCAAGATGGGGCAGGTGGGACAGGAATGAGGATTTTTTTAAAAATGGAAGAGAGAGGGACGAAGAGTTGAAGCCACACCCACTTCAGGTTTAAATCTGAACACAGACTGGGGGTCTAAATACTTGGAGAACTATACTGATTCAAATTTTGTCATTGCATTACACCCTGATCATTAAGGAAGCCAATTCATATACCACACTGAGACGACATGCCAAGTAAAAACTGAATGAAAGTTTTATCCACGTTTACCATAATGCATCTTCATCTTACCTCAAAAGTTAGTTTGGCCATAAAGGGATCTTCTTCAGGATGTTCGACATCGTCATCCAGCCTTAGAGACTGACTATCTGCTAAAACGCAGTTAAGAAGAACTACACAAGTACACACATGCCTTTCAGTTGCCACCTGTTTCCTTTGGGTAAGACACATTGTCCTAAAACTGCTCTGCTTTTGACTCACACTTATTCTCGCTTGCTTTTTTTAAACACCTGTGTTTAAAGCAGAAATGGGATGCTTTTTCCACCCAAAAATATTGTTACAGTGTTGAATAGCCAGAGTGTTAAATAACGAGGTTAGCGCATGTTTAAGGTTTGTCTCTGTGCTGTTTGTGCTGTACGTAAACACAAGATTTTCACCAATTTTTTCTTTTGTGCACACTAGTGTATCATCGCATACTGGGAATTCTGATTGGTTGGCCTTTCACCTCCCAAACCTCTACTAAATGCACAATGGTATTATTCTCTGCCCATCCCAGTCTGCCTCACAGTGTACTGAGCGTGAAGCTTTCAGGCAACCAATCAGAGCAGAGTATTCACAAAGAGTGGAAAGATCATAAAAGGGAGGCGGAAGCCAAATAGTGCACGCACACTCAAAATCACTGTTTCGGGAGAGGTGGGGAAGCAGCTACCTTGAAGAACTTTTTGCTACCTAAAAGAATTTTTTGGATTAGGAAACAAATAAAGGTCTGAAAATGAGGGGAAATATGTGATCTTTAACAAAACTGTTTATTCTTCTAAAGATTGTACAGTACATTCTGTGACTCTCAATAGAGGGAACAAAATCGAATAATGAAATTATAAATTATGAATAATGCATTGCAATTATCTAAATCCTTTTACCGCTGAAGTGTCACATGGGTCACATTTGATGTCCTTCATTCTGCTTAGGTAAGAATTCATAAGCAGAGCTAATCCAGCGCCAGGGATCTTAATTCAGTTAGCTATAACCGCACATACACGCTTCTGCATACTACTTATTTAAATGCCCTCTAGCTACACAAATTCCACAAACACTGTGTGTGTGTGTGTGTGTGTGTGTGTGTGTGTGTGTGTGTGTGTGTGTATTCTTAGTCTAAAACAAAGGCATAATAGTGGGTTGTATTGCTGTGGTCTGGGTGCCTCGCTTCACAGCCAGTGATGGCTCCAAGAAGGGCCTTTCGACAGCCATGAATCTAAGTTTTGTTGCTGTGTTGTGTTGTAAGATCCCCCCTCCAAAAAAAAAAAAAAAAAAAGATGAGTTACAGCTGCAAACTGAATTGAGCAAACTGACTCATACTCTGACATGATTAATCTGAAATGAAAGTTATGAAAGTCCTCTAGTGCCCCCTGCTGTTTGCTGAAATGCTAAGCACAAGATTCACAGGATGACTGGATGATTAATAATCACAGGATGATTAATAATAATAATAATAATAATAATAATAATAATAACTAATTTTGTAAGCATCAAATCCTAATTCGGGTCGCGGGAGGCTGGTGCCCATCTCAGCCGACTCTGAGCGAGGGCAGAGTACACCCTGGGCATCTCGCCAGGCGATCACAGGGCAGAAACCCGCTGGCGACAATTCAGCCTACTCTTTTCGAAAGAGTTAGATTATTATCAGAGAAGAGCTAGATTATTAATAATCTTCCAGAATTATTAACTATGATTAGATCACCATCAGACCACACAGAACTTGATCAAGCTACCAAGTGCTTTGGGTCAAATTTACGCTATACGCTAGATAATGTAGCTCCTCTGAAAAGAAAACCCATCAGAGAGAAAAAATTAGCACCCTGGTATAATGATGATACACGCACACTAAAACAGAACACCCGTAAATTAGAACGAAAATGTTGTCAAACTAAATTAACGGTGTTCCAACTAGCATGGAAAGAGAGTCTCATGATATGTCATGTCATTTTCTGAACCGCTTAATCCTAATTAGGGTCGTGGGGAGGCTGGCCATCTCAGCCGACTCTGGGCGAGGGCAGAGTACACCCTGGACAGTTCGCCAGGCCATCGCAGGGCAGAAACACGCTGACGGCTATGCAGCTACTCTTGATGAAAATCAGCAATGGTTCTTTTACATGACTCTCACCATAGACAGTGAGAGACATGGCCGGCATTTGATAACCCAGTTAGCTGCACTGGGGGGAAAGAGAGTCTCCTTAACTATAAAAAAGCTCTTAGTGCTTCAAGAGCAATATATTTCTCACATCTAATCGAAGATAACAAAAATAATACAAAATATTTATTTAATATTCTTGCAGAATTAACTAGGAATAAGACAAATAAATAAAACGTGCAGACCGTCAACCTATAGCAGTGACGACTTCATGAACTTTTTTAATGTTAAAATTTAAATTATCAGGCAAAAAAATGTATTCCCTAAACTTAAAGTCAGAGACGCCAGAAATCATAATTTCATTTCATCTTCTTCCACTTCTTCTGGGGTCGGGTCACGGGTGCAGCCGGCTAAGCGGTGAAGTCCAGATGTCCCTTTCCCCAGCCACTTCCTCCAGCTCTTCCGGGGGGATGCTAAGGTGTTCCCAGACCAGCCGAGAGACGTAGTCCCTCCAGCGTGTTCTGGGTCGGCCCCAGGGTCTCTTCCCGGGTGGATGTGCTCGAAACACCACACCAGGGAGCCAGATGGCTCAACTGGCTCCTCTCAACGTGAAGGAGCTGCGTTTCTACTCCGAGTTTCTCCCGGATGACACAACTTCTCACCCTCTCTCTAAGGCCACCCCGCCACCATGCAAAGGAAGCTCATTTCAGCCGCTTGTATTCGTGATCTCCTTCTTTCAGTCACTACCCAAAGCTTGTGACCATAGGTGAGGGTAGGAACGTAAATCGACTGGTAAATTAAGAGCTCTGGCTTCTGGCTAAGCTCCCTCTTCACCACGACGGACCGGTACAAGCTCCGCTTTACAGCAGAGGCTGCACCAATCCCCCTGTTGATTTCCTGCAACATCCTTCCCTCACTCGTGAACACGAGATACTTGAACTCCTCCACTTGGGGCAAGACCTCATTCCATAAAAATTATGAACAGAACCGGTGACAAAGGGCAGCCTTGGCAGAGTCCAACCCCCACTGGAAACGAATTCGACATGTTGTTACCAATGCGGACCAAGCTCTGGCTCTGGCAATACAGAGACCGAATGGCCCATAGCAACAGGTCCGGTATTCCATATTCCCGAGCAACACGGTCGAAAGCCTTCTCCAAGTCCACAAAGCACATGTGGACTAGTTGGGCAAACTCTTATGCCCCCTCCAGGATCCTGTAAAGTGTGTAGAGCTGATGGAGAGTGCTGCGGCCAGGACGAAAACCACATTGTTCCTCGTGAATCCGAGGTTCAACTATCGGCCGGATCCTCTTCTCCAGTACTCCTGAAAAGACTTTCCCGGGTAGGGGAAGGAGTGTGATTCCACGGTAATTCCTCTTTTTAAAACTCAATTACCACCCCAGTTTGCCAATCCAGAGGTATGGCCCCCGATGACCACGCAATGTTGTAGAGACGTGTCAACCAAGACAGTCCTACTGCATTCAGAGCCTTGAGGTATTCATCCACTCCCGGAGCCCTGCCACAGAGGAGCTTTTTAACTACCTCGCTGACCTCAGCCCCAGTAATGGGCAGAGACCCCCCTCCGAACCCCCAGTCTCTTTCTCTTCCACAGAGGGCGTGTTGGTGGGATTGAGGAGGTCCTCGAAGTATTCCTTCCTCCCCCCGACAACATCCCCAGTTGAGATGAGCAGCTCCCCACTGCCACTGTATTCAGTGTGGAGTACTGCTTCCCCCTCCTGAGGCGCCGGATGGTGGCCCACAACCTTTTCGAGGCCAACCGATAGTCTTTTTCAGGCCCTCATTAAACTCCTCCCACACCTGAGAATGTCAGTAATTAAAACGATAAATAATGAATCAGGGGCGGCACGGTGGCGCAGTGGTTAGCATGTCCGCATCACAGCAAGAAGGTGCTGGGTTCGATTCCCAGCTCGGGTGTTTCTGTGTGGAGTTTGCATGTTCTCCCTGTGCTTGCGTGGGTTTCCTACGGGTACTCTGGTTTCCTCCCACAGTCCAAAAACATGCACAGTAGGCTAATTGGCTGTTCCAAATCACCTAGGTGTGAGTGTGAATGGTTGTGTGACTGATGGCCTGGCGAGGTGTCCAGGGTGTACCCCGCCCTCGCCCAGAGTCGGCTGAGATGGGCGCCAGCCTCCCCGCGACCCTAAGTAGGAATA
>JAOUQZ010000034.1:7149423-7159435 GCA_028564935.1 Neosilurus hyrtlii
ATCGTGATGATCTTGAGAGAACTTGGAGAAATCGTGATGATCTTGAGAGAACTTGGAGAAATCGTGATGATCTTGAGGGAAGTTAGTGGAATCGTGATGATCTTGAGGGAAGTTAGTGGAATCACGATAATCTTGAAAGAACTTGGTGGAATCGTGATGATCTTGAGAGAACTTGGAGAAATCGTGATGATCTTGAGGGAAGTTAGTGGAATCGTGATGATCTTGAGGGAAGTTAGTGGAATCACGATAATCTTGAGGGAAGTTGGTGGAATCGGGATGATCTTGAGAGAACTTGGAGGAATTGTGATGATCTTGAGAAAAGTTGGAGGAATCATGATAATCTTGAGAGAAGTTGGTGGAATCGTGACGACCTTGAGAGAACTTTGTAGAATCACAATGATCTTGAGAGAAGTTGGTGGAATCGTGATGATCTTGAGGGAAGTTGGTGGAATCATGATGATCTTGAGGGAAGTTGGTGGAATCGTGATAATCTTGAGAGAAGTTGGTGGAATCGTGATGATCTTAAGAGAACTTTGTGGAATCACGATGAGCTTGAGAAAAGTCAATGGAATCGTGACGACCTTGAGAGAACTTTGTAAAATCACAATGATCTTAAGAGAAGTTGGTGGAATCGTGATGATCTTGAGAGAACTTTGTGGAATCGCGATGAGCTTGAGGGAAGTTGATGGAATCGTGATGATCTTGAGAAAACTTGGGGAAATCGTGATGATCTTAAGAGAACTTGGGGGAATCTTGATGATCTTGAGAGAACTTGGTGGGATCGTGATGATCTTGTGAGAACTTGGTGGGATCGTGATGATCTTGAGAGAACCTGGTGGGATTGCGATGATCTTGAAGGAGCTTGGTGGAATCGCAATTATTTAGAGGGAACTTGGTGGAATCGCAATTATTTAGAGGGAACTTGGTGGAATAGTTTTGATTTTGATGGAACTTGGTGGAATCGTGATGATCATGAGGGAACCTGGTGGAATCGTGATGATCATGAAAAGATTTTTGATCGACAAAAAGTTTGCCACAATTATTATTATTATTTGACACCAATCCTGATAGAACATGGAAAAAACACAGTAATAGCACAATTCCATCAAGTTTCATCTCTTGGATGCACCCTGCCTCCTTTTTATGCCCCACTTGTGCTCCAGGCATTGTCATAAATCGTGGAGATCATGGACATAATGGCCCCAGCATAAACCCAGGGTTACATGTAAAATTCAATAAGAATTACCAAACATGTCTACACACACAAACAAAAATGCACACACCCTCAAATCTACGAGATTATGCAAAGCCTTTTTTTGTAGTGGTTGACGACCTCCTGTTGTATGATCCACTGAAATTCAATAATTCCTTCTTTCTATACAGCATTCCTGACATCAAAAGCGTTTCTGGTAAACAAAGGCCAGCCCTTTTCAAAATGTTACCTGGAGGGGAGCAGCGTTTTATCATGTACAAACTAAAACCCACAGAAATGCATTCAGATTTGAAAAGTTGCCTTCTTGTTCGCAGAAGCCCGGATCCATTTCATCTGAGCTCTAAAGCTTTTAGAGAAAACCAGAGGAAGTTTGATTATTTATAGAATAAAACATGACGGGTGTGCTCTTAGAAAAATAGTCACTGTGCACGTGGTGGTGTGCTGCGTCCTGGTGTGAGTTACGAATACCACCCTGAGGTTAATCTCCTGAAGTCACTTTTTTCCAAACAACTAAAGGAGAATCAGTACAAATACCTTTATGAAAATATAGAAATCTTATATGTATATATGCAAGGTATATTGCTCGGAAGGTTAAGTAAGTCTGTTCAGCCTTTTACAGCCAAGCCTTCTGGCTCATCAGGCCGAAGCTTATATAAAAGAGTGAAGGATTTAATCTGAAGAACATTATCCCAACTGTGAAGCAAGGGGGTGGAAGCATCATGCTGTGGGGAGTGCTGAGAAAGGGGCTTCAGAAAGTACAGTAGGCACTGTGAGAAAGAAGGATTGTATGGAAATATTGGAGCAGCACCTTAAGACATCAGATAAAATGTTAAAACTTGGTCACAGATGGGTCTTCCAGCAGGACAGTGATTTAAAGCATTCATTCATTCATTAGCCAAAATGTTTAATCCTATCAGGGTCATGGGGAGGCAGCAGCTGATACTGGGCAAAGGTAGGGAAACAACCAGAACAGCTCGCCAGACCATCACAAAACCAACACACACACACACACACAACCATTCACACTCACATCTAGGAGCAATTTGGAGCTGCAAATTAATCTAATGTGCATGTCTTTGAACTGTGGGAGTAAACCGGAGTACCCAGAGGAAACCCACACAAACAGAGGGAGAACTTGCAAACTCCACACAGAAACACCTTGAACTCGAAACCGGTTCTGGCACCCAGGACCTTCTTGCTCTCTATTTAGATCATTCTATTTATTCTATCTTTATATTCGTTATAAAAATGATGGCCTTTAAGTACTCCAGAGCCCATAACAAAACCCTGACCTGAATCCTACTGGAAATATGTAGACGGAACTAAAAAAGCATGTCAGAGCAAGGAGACCTACAAACCTGAGTGAGTTACACCAGTCCTGTCAGGATAATTAAGCAAAAGTGTTTGATTTAATTTAGGCAGTTAAAAGGGAGCGTTGCCAAATACTAACAAACAGTATGAGAGAACAAAAATCTGACACAGTCAATAAAAGTTAGAATATTAGGGTCACAAGGAGGCTGGAGCCTATCTTGGGCAAAGGCAGGGTGTAACCTGAACAGCTTGCCAGACTATCAGAGTACCCCAAGCAATCCCACACAAGCACAGGGAGAAAGACTGAGCCTGGGCCTAGAACCCAGGACCTTCTATGCTGTGATGCGGACATGCCAACTACTACGTTACCATGCAGCCTTTCTCTTAGCTATGGTTTAGTAATGATTGGTTGTAAAATAAAGGTTTTAAAAGTGACTAAACACATGAGAGTGGCTCCCCAGTAGTGCAGCAAGATGTACCACTATCAACCAAGAGTTTCATGTCATGTCATGCACGAGGATGCAGAATAGTGTTTTCCACTGAGTGTGCTCCTCTGCTTCAGACTATAGATACTCAGCCGTTCGAAAAAAAATGCAGTCACCTGGCTTCCCATGCCTCGGAGGAAGAACATGATTGCCTTAGCCCTACCTGGTTAGCAGTGATCATGTGATAGGGAGAAAATCAGGGAAGAATTATAAAAAAAAAGTCCTGAGAACTTACTTCAATGCTGTTGATGAGCTCAAGATAGCGCAGGTCTCGGACCCTGATAAATGCCTAGAAAAATCAGAGAGCGTGAGACAGATTTGGACATTGGACATTTTGGAAAGCGATGAACAGTGGTTCTTGTGAATAGTAATTAATTTCTCTTCTGATATTATAAAAGGTGCTTGAATTCTCCAGCATCAGGAAGCACCATATGCTCCTTTCATGAGTTATGTGATGCAATATTCCTGTAAGAACCCAAAATCAAAAGGAATGGTCTGTGTTTACTAAAAAAACCTTTTTGGCTGTGTCAAAGTCCAGTCCTTCCAGTGCTTCTGTAGCCAAATCCCTCCAGTCACTGTCCGTCACACCCAGGCAAGCGATCTGATAAGCTTCCTTAAACATCCGCCTCTCCAGATACTGGTACATCGGTGCCGACTGTGGAGGCATTGAAGACACTTTTAGCAAACTGCCATATTTAGCATACTGATTGCAACTGATTGCACCTTATGCAAATTCGACCATCACTGTTATATACACACGAGGTGCGATGAAAAAGTCAGGGACCTGCACCAGGGATGAGAAGTAGCTCTGTTATGTTCTGGTTCTGCCTTTACGTTATGCTCTCATAGCTAGACTTCATACAAAAAGTTTTGCTAGAATGGCGTAGGACTATAGTATAATTGCCCCGACGGTTAGAAGACTTCAAAAGTCAATAAAATCTCCATCAATAAACAGCTACAACTTCATACCAATGTTAAAAGCACTACACAAATAAATATGAACTGAACTAAAAATGAGTTACTTAATTTTGTACTCGAATGAACACGTTTGCAAATTTACACTGAATTTTTGGCAGACCAAACCTCAACTTTTTTTCTTTTGAACGTCAAAAACAAATTGTCAGTGGAGAACCTTGAAATGCTTTAAGATGCGCTCACATGATATGATCATGATCCTGATTTGAGCCAATCATATTCTGATGTTATTCTGATGATCCAGCCAATTTTGTTACAATATGGATGATGTTTTCCAACTGTTACTTGATGTGATTCCAATGTTATTCTGATATTTCACATGATGTTATTATTATCTATACCGATGTCACTCTGATTTGTATAGATGTTATTCCGATGTGTTGCAGATATTGTATTAAAAAAAGTGCAAATTTACAGGAATGTCTCTTGATGTTGCTCCCATTTTTTTTAAATTTAATATCAATGTTACACTGATCATTACCGGCATGTACTAATGTCACTTTAAATTTTTCCTGTTTCCTCAATGTACACACACCGCTGTATCTCCTATATCATACAAAAAAAACATGTCAGTGTACTGGAAATGGGACCGGAATGTCTCCAGATGTCCAAAATTTACCAATGTTATACCGATCACTTCCAACGTTGTTGCTGATGTGTACTGATGTTACTCCGATTCTTTCCTATGTTTTGCTGGTGTACTCAGAACACAAAAATTCCCACCCAAAACTTCCAAAACATTTCACTCTTCCCCGATATTCTCTAGCAAGAATATTGCAATTAATCAATGAGTCAGGTAAGGTGAAGTATTTTGAGTGACACTTATGCCAAGAGGGCATATGCCAGTAACATCTAGCCCCTCTTGAACCATGAATGCCAATCAGGACACTTTGCCGTTTTTTATTACTCTAGAATTCCTGAAACATTTCAAGGGCCCCCGCTGGCAAATGTGTACCTGCTAGTTTCTGAGAAACGCATGTTACACAGGTCCCGATGATTACAGCACAAAGTCATGTGACATAATGACTTACAACTTAGTGAGTTACACACATACACACCTGAGGCACCTCCACCGCAGCCATGGAGTAGACATGTAGGCAGAAGATCTTTGAGCCATTGTAGCCTACGACAAAGCCCTGAAGCTTCTGCTGGTGGACAGGGAAATTGCTGGCCTTGATGTTAAGATAGCCGCTGCCTGAGAAACACAGCATGTCCTCACACTGTGTGTTCCAGGCCACGCTGTTTGCATTGGGCTCCTGCATACACATGTGCGCAAAATTTAAAATCATTACCAAAAATATGAATCTGGAGATATATGATAGGAATAAAGCCTTATTCAGGTGAAATTACTGAGTAAAGTAATTCAGTCTCTTAATCTCTCGCCTTTATCTCACAGAGCGGCTGAGAGGAATCCATTTCCATATTCTGGACGGCCATCTTCTATATTTGGGGAGGGTTTGTGCCTCCTTTTTATAGGGTTGGGTGATTCAATTCCATGATTCATCTGACATTCTTTTGGTATTTATCCCGGAGTTGGTGAAAAGTCCCAACAGTTGTAAACATGTTGCTAATAGATGCTAATCATCGCTAGCACAGGAAATGTAAACACTTTTGCAAAAACATTCATGCGAATGTTGATAATTGTCACGAAACTTCACTAAATGTCGCAATGTCAAAAATCGTCAGAAAAGTTGCAGAATCCAAAATTTACCGCTCTGTGAGATACAGGCTTTACTACCCTGCCATTTCTTTTCTATCTGAAATGGCAATGCCAGTGTTTTAGTCCCTCCATTACTAAACTCAAAATAATTACTGCTTTTCATTAAATTTAAAGGTGGACAGATTGAAGCTGTCAAGATTACCATCTTGGAGCCTTTGCAGAAAGACTGCAGAGATTGAAGAGGTCTGCTGAAACAATTTTGGCACAAAATGGTGAGTGCTTTTGAACCATGTCTCAAAAATACATTTGCTTTGAGTCATATCTCATCATCTTAGGGCTGTCTTTACCACGAGACAATTAAAAGAAAATAGAGAAGTGGAACAAAGGAAAGAATGATTTAATATGAGTTTTATAATAAATAAAGTTTTACAGGAATTCCTGTAACATTCCTGTTGGTGTGAATAGTATGGAAGCCCAACACGGACATGCATTCATACAGTCCGTCTCACAACAAGAAAGTGCTGGGTTCGAGTCCCAGTCTTGCAAGGGCGTTTCTGTTTTCTGTGCGGAGTTGGCATGTTCTCCCCGTGCTTGTGGTGGTTTACTCTGGGTGCTCGGGTTTCCTCCCACATGGTAAAGACATAGGGGTCATTCTCTAAAACTGGGTTAAATTTAATGATTCACAAAAACTATAAAGAATTTAAAGAGCAATCCCTGCCAAAATATACCACATGGACAAAACATTCATTCATTAATTTTCTGAACCGCTTAATCCTAATTAGGGTCACGGGGAGGCTGGCGCCCATCTCAGCCGACTCTGGGTCAGGGCACAGTACACCTTGGACAGCTCACCAGGCCATCGCAGGGCAGGAACATGCTGACGGCAATCCAATGGCCTACTCTACAAAAGCCCGCACCCTACCACCAGGCCACCACTACCCCTGGAAACAACATGTCAGACAAAATAATTCTGATCCCCCCAAAAAAATTACATTTTTCTGCAAAACTAGCTGCGATTTGTGGACAAAAATGTGACTTTATTTGTTCCTTATGTTTCATGCAGAAGAATCGACACAAAGTGCAAATAGTAGTAGCAAATAGTTCCACATGTAAACAGTTGTGTCCACACCAGTTACATACGGAACCGACCCATTTTTCCTTTGAGGGGTGAGGTTACATGTTACGACCATCACTGTACAACTGAGTTCCTCCTGAAGTGTATTTACTTCACACGTAGTAAAGCAGTAATTAATTTATTCACCAAAAACAAATGGGATGAATTTCGTGACCATACAAGAATAAATTTGAATATGAATTTTACGTTACATCCAGATTTATTCCTTTTTGTTACTAATAAAAGTTTAATTATGTGCATAAAGTAGTTCCTTCACTGGCTGAATAACAATGGTAACAATTCTAACAAAATAAGCAGGACTACATTGAAATTTGGGGATTGTGAATGTCACACTTTATAGTACCAGTTTCAGAGAATGACGCATGTACATTAAGCTAATTGGCGAGCCTAATAAGATTAAGCACTTTGGCAAATGAGTGAATCAGAGTGAGTAGATCTCATGTTAATTATATCATTATCACCAAAAAATAAAGTTTTGTTATCCTGAGATATTGAGAAAATGATCCAGTGATCCCAAGAAAACGACAGATAACTGGAGATCACAGGAAAACAAATAAAATTAGTCAAGAATACGATTTTCATTTTCCTGTGAAATCAACGTAATTCTCCAGTTATCTCAAGAGACCAGTACGAGGGGTTCGAATGCACATCAGATTAAGGGGTCCGTAGAATAGAGCACAACAAAGCATTCCTTTTGTCATGGTCAAAAACTAAAATTTGTCTTTGAATTAGACATTTGTGGAGTCTAATTAAAGGGGGGAGTGTCATAGTTTGAAGAAAGCAGCCACAATAACCAAACAAAAAAATCTAAATAAATGCAAATTTGGTTTGTGAAGGCTAACAGAAATTCATTTGGTTCATGCAACCGATTTAGTAGGACTCAAAAAGATAAGATTTCAAAAAGTTCAGGTTGCAAATCCATTCTTATCTGCTCCATGTCAGTTTCAAAAACTTTAAAATCCTTTTGATTTGCAAGCTGAAAGGCTATTTAACAAATATAGACTACCGGTAATATTTGGACATTCATTGCATATTTACACGATTTTTTTGTTTTGAATTGAATTTAGGTTTAAAATCATGACACGGCTCCTTTAATGCCACAGTCTTGTCTCAAAACTCCTGAAGCTGGCTTGAATGGCTTGTGAACTGGACTACTGCAAAATTGGAAGCGTAATTCTGTGCTGTAAAACTGGCAAACCAGGCCCAACAGCCAACATCTGCATCTCTCTGATAAACAGAAAACATGCGGAAGTGGTTTTGTGATCAGTCTGGATCAGAGCCTGACCTGGAAAAGCAGTTCTTTGGTCTGGATGTCGTAGACCAGGCAGGTGTTGTGCTCGTCCACCACGGCCAGCTTACTGCGAGATGTGCTCATGTCCAGGCAGCGCACGGATGTGTTCTGCTTCAGCAGGGTGATAGGGAATGGGTTATCCACAAAGATCTTCAAAATCTGCCCAATCAAAGAACATATATTAGTGTCAGGCTAATAAATAATGTATTTAAAATGTACAAAATTTCTTAAAGGAAATTCAGCCATAAAATTCAAAAAATTCTGTTATTTTAAACTATAATCTGAATTAAAATCATCCCCTCAAGTTTTCCTAAGACTCTGCTGCGTTAACTCATCCACATCAACAATGATTTTAACTAACTAAATGGTTATGTAGTGGTTAGTGGTTATGTGGGTTTCCTCTGGGTACTTCAGTTTTCCTCCCCACGACCCTGATAGTAGGATTAAGCAGTTCGGCAAATGTTTAAGTGAGTAAATTAGTGTAGTGGCCACATTGAAAGACAAGCACCAGGGACCTTTACCTTATTTGGGAGAGATGCTGACCTTGGGTGGTGTTACATAGGGCATCACACATATTCCATGTGCGATTTCTGCGGGACCTAGGGAACTCGTGTAGATACTTTGCTCTGGTAAATGTGTGCTGTGATTGACTATGGTATGGTTTGGTTTGATGTTTTTAGCGTTCGTGCAAGGTTAAGGACCGATTTCCTTAAAAAAAATGTACTGCGCACTGAGCGATACAGCCCAAATGAACCAACACGACAAAATAACAGGAAGTCTTAACAGTAGATAGGAAACATAGGAGGACAGTTTTATACCTGCATTATATAAACATTACTGATGGACAAGAAAGAAACGGAATTTGCCAGAGGGGTAGCAACAACTAATTATGGTGCAACTACTATTCCTTATCTTATAGCCTGCAGAGCTCTGCTATATACACACACCGTGAAACAGTTTACAGCTGGTTCTCTCACAGAACTCACTTATAAACGGCCACTTTGCATCTAAATTAAAATATTCAACAATACACTCCCAGCTACTTTACTAGGCCGAAAGTAAACCCACTGATTCATGCACTTCTCATCAGCCAATCATGTTGTTACAGATACAGGGCATGCGAGGGAAATGTAAGCTCAGCGACTGTGACTGTAACATGGTTGTTGATGCCAGACAGTATTTCAGAACCTGCTGATCTCCTGAGATTTTCACACACAACAGTCTCTAGAGTTTACACAAAATGGTGAGGAAAAAAAAGAACAACAAGTAAGTGTCACTTCAGCAGGTGAAAACATGTCGTTAATGAACAAGGCCAGAGAAGAATAGATAGGCTGGTGCCCACTAACAGAAAGACTAGAATAACTCAAATAACCACTGTTTACAACCGCAGTGAGCAGAAAAGCATCTAAAAACACAACACAATGAAAGCTGACACATATTGTCTACAAAAGCAAAAGACCACACTGAAACAGCTAAAGACTAGAAACATGTCTGGGCTGGTGCCACATGATTGGCTAATTGGAAAATGACATGAATAAGCAAGTGAACAATTTTCATAATCCAGTAAGTACATTTTATAAATAAAGCTAAAGCAATCAATGTTTTAATACAGTAATGGTGGTAAATGTATACCCATCTCACTCACTCATTTGCTTAACCGCATAATCCAACTACACTCACAGGGAGGCTGGATCTCAGCCAACACTAAGCAAAGCCAGGGAACACCCTAAACAGCTCACCAGAACATTGCAGGGCCAACACACACACAACCATTTACACTCCCATTCACACCTAGAGGCAATTTGGAACATTATTATTTGATTATTCATTCATTCATTCATCTTCTGAACCGCTTATTCCTACTAAGGGTCGCGGGGGGGCTGGCGCCCATCTCAGCCAACTCTGGGCGAGGGCGGGGTACACCCTGGATAGCTCGCCAGGC
>JAOUQZ010000034.1:7173602-7192892 GCA_028564935.1 Neosilurus hyrtlii
ATATATATATATATATATATATATATATATATATATATATATATATATATATATATATATATATATATATATGCCTGTATTAATAGCATTTTAACACAAACAACATGTGTGGAAAAGGAGTGAGAGTGGGGAGAGCTTGAGTCTAGGCTGATGCTTCATACTGGTGTAACGAGCAGCCAGCACGGATCTGCCCTTAATTACTACACTTCCCATGAATACCCTGGAGGGAAAAAAAAGACGTCCAGGTTTTATGATTAGAAAGCTGTACAGGAGTGCTGAAGAAAGGGAGGGTGTGTGTGTGTGTGTGTGTGTGTGTGTGTGTGTGTGTGTGTGTTTGGGATGTCTGTAGAACCTCACAATGCAAGTGCCACAGGGAGTTAGAGATGTAGTACTGGGTCATCATTCCAAATAACATTTGAAATCTCTCTCGCCCTCTCCCACTCAACTACAGCTCATGTTCTGTTTTCCCTACCGCTGTTCAAGCAGGAAGACGCTGATGGTGCCCAGATCCAGCAGAACAGCAGTCGCTCTTGCCTGGGGAGTCGAACCCATAATAAATCAAGACTTTAATCAGCACGGAGCATCATGTTCCATGTTTATTTCATTCGCTTCCTCTTTCCTCCTCGCCATCGCAGCATAGGTACAACTGCGCTGATGTGAATCGGAATCATTATCGGAATGAATTATAACAGGTTTGTTTATACGGCACCTTTATCACACTCAAGGTCATATTACAATGGAACAAAGGTGGTGGTGGTGGTGGGGCGGGGGGATCTGGAAGTCTAAGAGGCAGAGACTGCACTATCAGTGTTATAAATCATTTTGGAATCTATATATTAAACAATAGTGTGTACACTGCATCATAGCATGCTATTTCTATAACAGGTTAAAAAAAAGAAAAGAAAAGAAAACAGTCAGGGGTCACAATAGTGGCTCAGAAGCAGATTTGATGACCTAAGGATACTTTTTCAGGTTTAACAACCAAATCAATTAGAGAATTCAACTCTTTTTTGACTTCTGCAAAATTACATGTTACATTAAGTGTGTATATTAATGAGTAATTTAAATTTATTAATCACATAATATATAACTGTACTCTTGGTTCCTGTAATAGATATGCACACATACATCAACAGACACTTTATTTACATTATTTGATTTATATTTTTGACTTAAAAATGTATTTAAATTATTGTACATCATTTTATTTCTAATTACTTTATCGTTTTTGATTACCTTTATCAGCTCATTAATGTTGATCTATTGCAAATTATGGATTTTAATTGGTGCACATATAAAAATTAATGCGCTTCAATCCTCAGAGTACACCCTGGACAGCTCGCCAGGCCATCGCAGGGCAATATATATATATATTCTGTGCAAGTCGGAACAATTGTGTAGGAGCCTCTATTTAGTACATTTCTGTTTTTACATTATGCATAAATAATTTTTTTATTCTTCCCCTCATGATGTAAATCAGCAATATTTAACAGCCAATCAGAATCAACTCAGGCACAGACCAAAGTCAAAAGTCTTATTCCATGCCAAGTGGCTCAACTCAGGAGATCTGCAATTCTTTTTGATTACCTTTATTATACAAATATGACAATTAAAATATAAAAATATTATTATTCAAATCTGATTAGTAAAATATTATTATAAATTATAAATGGTTCTTATTACAAACTTCTATTTCCTTTTAAAGTGTAATATTTGAACAAAATGATTGAACAAATTTGAACAAAATGATTCAAATTCATGGTGAAGCAACATTTTCCTTTATGTTTTAACTATAATAGTACATGCTGTTCATTTTATTTTCAGCACCTGCTGCACTAAACACATCAGCCAAGCTGCCATCTGGCTCATGCAAGAACATTGGTAACTAGTTGTTTGCTACAGATTTATTAGCATAGACAGATGACAGATGATCACTTCACAATCATGTAAATATGTGGACAAAACTAAAATAAATAAATGATCAGAAAGCTTTAATACACAGATCAGCCACAACATTAAAAATGTTATGACCACTGACAGAAGTAAATAATTAACAGCTATTCTAAGTTTGAGTACGTATATTCCAGGATAGCAACAAAAATGAGTAATATAATAGCTTTATTCTATTCAAGCCCTTGGGACTGTGAGAAAACACAAAGTGGCTTGCAAAAGTATCCCCCCAAGAGCATTTTTCCTATTTTGTTGCCTTTCAACCTGAAACCTGTGAGTTTTGATGGACAGCTCTGTTTAGGCAGGTTTATTTTGATGCCATAGCCTTTCCATTTTGTGATGATGGATTTAATGATGCTTCCTGGGACTTCAAGGATAAGTAGGTATATTTTAAAATCCAACCCTGATTTGTATTTATCCACAACCTCCCTGTCCCTGACATGTTTGAAAAACTTGGCCTTCATGGTGTCCCTTGCTTGGAGGTGCCTTTTGATTAGTGGTGTTGCAGACTCTGGGGCCTTTCAGAACAAGTGTGTGTATATACTGAGATCAGGAGACATTTAGACTGCACACAGGTGGAACCTATTTAACTTATTATGTGACTTCTGAGGGTAATTAGTAGAACTAGATCTTATATAGGGGGGCTTCATAATTAAGGGGGTGAACACCTATGCATGCACCACCTTTTGGGGGTTTTTAGATTCTTTCTTTATTTATTTTTAATCCTTTTTTTTAACTATTTTGTGCCGCTCCATAACATAAAATTCAAGTAAAGTACATACAATAAAATAGGAAAAATGCCATAGAGGATGAATACTTTTTCAAGCTACTGTACCTTTTTACCATCAAATACTTAAGAGAAATGCTGTTTTGTTTTTACCCTAACGTGCAGTTCCACACAGTTGCTGCAATTCCACTTGCCACAGACCATGATGGCCTCCCACTGGTCACCGACATCAGGCAATGCAGAGGCCTGGATGCCTGTTCCTTGCAGCAGGCTAAGTTGCATTTAATGGGGAAATTTTTTAAATTCTTGATATGTTCTTACCATTAAATACTTTCATTTCGAAAATGAATTAATTAGCTGGCTAGCATTAGCAAGACCCTTTTTGTTATATTTTTCTTCTGTAGTGACATACCTACTAATGGTATGTGCAGTGATATCATAGTGCCTCAGGCCACAAGTGAAGAGTTCTCTAAGATCAAGTGTTGGAAGCAGGAATCACGAGCAAGTGTAAGGAGATGAATGACTTTGATAAGGGCCACATCATGTTCACTTTTCTGTTTGACTTTTCATGTTGACTTTTTTGATTGGGCTTTACTCATCTCCAAAATGTGGTCCAAGGGAAGACATCCTGTGAACTGGCAAGAGTGTCATGGGTTCCTACCTGCATAGTTGCAGACCAGTCAGGTGGTGTTAATGCGGTGCTGTATTAATAAATTAGACGAAAAACTTATTCTTGTTCATCTTCCTGTGTATTTACATATCTATTAAGTTATCTGTTAGGTTTCCAAGGAGCAGAAACATGGGACTGAGCGGCACACTGGAGCTTCCACTAGCCAGGTGGAATTTATTATTCTTTTACGTATTATTTGTAAATTATTTAATAAATTATATTCTTTTTTTATTTGTCCACCTCTGACAGTGCTGAACACACAAGCACCTCAGCTATAAGAAGAGAGGTATGAGAGACTTGTACCTGTTTCCCACTGAGTTGGTAGAAGGATAGTCTTTGACCCCAATCAGCCACAGCCAAGATATCATGGTGCTCATCCCTAAGACACACACATAAACAAATCAGGTCCTCTTAGTAAAAATTCGTGTTATAAATGTAATCAGACTAATGAAATATTTAAGTGTCAGGTAATAAACATTAACACACTGGCATAGCAGTAAGCACATCTACTTTACAGCAAGAAGATCCTCGGTTCGAGTCCCAGGCTAAGGCGTTTCCGTGCGGAGTTTACGTGTTGTTTACATGCAAATCTGGGTTTCCTAAAGGTACCCAGGTTTACTCAAACAATCCAATCAGCTAATTCGCTGTTTCAAATTCCCCCTAGGTGTGAGTGTGAGTCTGAATGGTTGTGTGTGTGTGTGTGTGTGTTGGCCCAGCCATGAATTGGAGAGCTATTCAGGGTGTACCCCACCTTTGCCCAAAGTCGGTTGAGATAGACTCCAGCCTTACCAAATTGAGCAGTTCGGCAAATGGATGGATAAAGCTATAGAACTGTTTAATCATGACCTTAATACTTACAAGACATTTTTACTAAAATCATCATAATTTAGATGTGTGGGGTTTTTTGGGGTTTTTTTGAGATGTTGAGGCTTAACCCAATTTAAACCAAGGGACCAGATAGAAAAGTAAACTAAAACGCAGGCAATATAATAATGTTGATAATGGCCAGCTGTGAGATCTATAGTTCCACCAGTGTAATAAGCTGAAAGAACCACAGACAGCCAAGCGATGCTTCACAGACATTTGAAAGAATGGGCCCTATGGACCCCTAGATGAGAACAAGAACAAAATTTTCTAATATATGAATTTTACAAAGTCTTGCTTTGTATCATTTTAACTTTGTGAAAGTGTGAAGCAGTTGATGCTGTTTTACAACAAAAGAGTCCGTGCTTGAGGCGTGGTATTAAACAAAACGTCATGGCAACACAGACATGCTGATACAAGTTCTAACAAAAAACTCTAAAGGCACTGTTAAAGGAGAAGTCAGAAAGTTAATCTCAATCACAACTGAAACTCTTAGACCAACATCTACTATTGTAATGATTTTATGGGTGATTATTTTCAAATTGAATCTCAGAATGATGACATCATCAAGGCCAAATTTAACAGGGAGGAATGTAAACATCATTTCCTTCAGTATTTCAGGAGTTTGTGATTAAATATATGAATCCTGGTGTATATATAGTTTCCAGTTGCACAGGTAATGATTTTAATATAAACCTTTTCACACCTCCAACACAAATCTGTCAATAAATGGCATGAGTGAATCAAAATCCTGTACTTGTACATGTTCACTTGGGCCTTGATGACATCATCATTCTGGGACAGTTTTTTGAGTAGAGGCCCATACCTATCTGGCTATCGGACTAACATTTTGCACATGAAAAGAAATCAATCTTCGTCATCTTCTTCTGCTTGTTCCAGGGTCGGGTCATGGGGTCAGCAGCCTAAGCAGTGAGGTCCAGACGTCCCTCTTCCCAGTCACTTCCTCCCGCTCTTCTGGGGGGACACCGAGGCGTTCCCAGATCAGTCGAGAGACGTAGTTCCTCCAGCATGTTTCGGGTCAACCCCGGGGTCTCTTCCCGGTTGGACATACCCAAAACACCACACCAGGAAGGCATTCGGGAGGCATTCTAATCAGATGGCCAAGCCACCTCAACTGGCTCCTCTCAACGCGGAGGAGCAGTGGTCCTACTCCGAGCTCCTCCCAGGTGACAACTTCTCACCCTATCTCTAAGGGAGAGCTCTGCCACCCTGCGAGGGAAGCTCATTTCAGCTGCCTGTATTCGCGCTTCATCGCATATTCCTCTTATTCTTTCAGTCACTACCCAAAGCTTGTGACCATAGTTGAGGGTAGGAACGTAAATCAACTGGTAAATTGAAAGCTTTGCCTTCCGCCTCAGCTCCCTCTTCACCACGACGGACCGGTACAAGCTCCACTTTACTGCAGAGGCTGCACCTATCTGCCTGTCAATCTCCCGATCCAGCATTCCCTCATGCGTGAACAAGACCCTGAGATACTTAAACTCTTCCACTTGGGACAGGACCTCATTCCAGACCCAGAGGGTGCATTCCACCCTTTTCCGGCTGAAAACCACTGCCTCAGACTTGGAGGTGCTGATTCTCATCCCGACCACTAAACACTCAGCTGCAAATCGTTCCTGCGAGAGCTGGAAGTCCCGGCTTGATGAAGCCAAAAGGACAACATCGTCTGCAAAAAGCAGAGACGAGATCCTATGGCCACCAAACCAGCATACCTCAATGCCTTGGCTGCATAAATATCATGAACAGAACTGCTGACAAAGGGCAGCTTTGGTGGAGTCCAACCCCCACTGGAAACGAGTCCCAAAAGGCAGAGTCAGTAACCAAGGATCAGTCCGGCAGAACCCACGCCTTCGGCTGCCACATGGCTCACACTGCACCCAACCCCTATAGCCTCTCCCACAGGTGGTGGGCCCATAGGAGGGCGTACCCATGCGTCCTCTTCGGGATGGGCCCGGCCGAGCAGTAACCTGACCACCAGTCGCTTGCCTTCGAGCCCCCCCAGGCCTGGCTCCAGCGGGGTACACCGATAACCTGCATCCGGGCAAGGGAAACTGTGTCCTTGAAATAATATTGCTCATAGAGGTCTTCCGAACCGCACTTAGTCTGGACCTTCACCTATGACCTGTTTGCCTTGGGTGACCCTACCAGGGGCATAACATGTCCCTGACAACATATCTCCCATCCCAGAAATCAATCTTAAGATTTGAAAGAGATGAACTTTTTACAGGTGCTGCTTCTACTTTAAACCTCAAGGAACAGCTGTGTATTGTAGAGTCTTACTGAATTAAACATAAACAAATTATTCCAATAAAAAGAAATCATAAGAAAAATAAGGTAAACTTATAGTGAATACTATTCACTATATTTTCCTAGTCGGGTGAGTAACTGAGCCGGGATTATGGCAGCTAGTTTTGAAGTTATCTGATTGTTAAGATTATTATGCATTACTGCTATTAAATAAGAATGATTTTGGACTATAGAAAATGTAAAGTACTGGAGCACTGATAGTTCAGTAGTAACTTGCCTGCTCATACATTAGATACATCATTCAGCTGTCTCATTACAATGCAAGAGCGCCCCCTAGCTATAAAACAATTCAGTACAACTCACCATAAATGACTACAAGCTAACTTACAGTGATTAGATCAATGACTGGTTTCCAAATAAAAAACTGTAGAGTCTATTACTGATAGTAATAACAATAGCTTTTGTGTTTTGCTTTAATTTTTAAGTATCACATATTACTATTAATAAGTTATGAATTTGATGGTAGCTAATTAAATTTCATCCTAGGTAATTTTCAACAATGACAAAAAGTATTAATTATTTCTTTACTATATTCATTCATTAACTCATTTTCCAAACCACTTACTCCTACTAGGATCACTGTGAGGCTAAAGCCTATCTTAACCGACACCCTGAACACTTTGCCAGACCATCGCAGCGCCAGCATACACAACCATTCACACTCTCGCAACTATGGTCAGTTAAGGGCAGCCAATTATTCTAATGTCAATCTTGGGCCAATGTGTTCAAATGCTTGGTTCTAACGTTGAACCGAAATTGCACCGATGTAGTACCGATGAGTACTGCTTATGTACTGATAGTGTACCATTGTTTACTGGCCTTTACCAATTTTTACCAATATTCAGTACAAAAACATTTTAGATTTCAGGCACAAAATTAAATGTTACAGAAAAAAATGTTAGTGTGTCAATAACAAAGCAGTATACTATATAAGAGAGCACTCTTCAGACAAAAACAAGGCTGCTGGGATTTACATGGAAATAAAGTAGCAAGTGTGACCATCAAAATCTCCAGGCGAACTGTGATTGGGTCTGTAATATACTCAGAAACACTTCATTACCTTGTAAAACTTCACACACACTGAACCTGAGACTAGTACAAAGCACCAGATAGTGATTTTGTTTCATTAATTATTGTTTACTGTGATTTATAGATTTTTTTACATAGAAACATTTAGAATTTTATAGTTATATGTAAATATAAGGCATCTTTGCTCTACAGCATTTCTTTGCATGTGCCTAAAACTTTTGCTCTGCACTGTAACTGGTGATGATACTGAACTCAGGCTAACAGACTCAAGTCTTTTCTACTTTACAATAAGGGGAAAATGGTTCTTAGGGGCTCTCAGCTTCCAGAAAAGATTCCTACTTCAAACTCTTTCTAATAAGGAAACACTTCGTTGTATGGTTCCTCATAAACCTTTAAGGAAGAGACAACCAGAGAGCTATTAAAGGTCATGTCATGTCATTTTCTGAAACGCTTATTCCTAATTAGGGTCGTGGGGAGGCTGGCGCCCATCTTAGCCAACTCTGGGCGAGGGCAGAGTACACCCTGGACAGCTCGCCAGGCCATCGCAGGGCAGAAACACACTGACGGCTATGTAGCTACTCTTAACGAAAATCAGCAATGATTCTTTTACATGCCTCTCACCATAGACAGTGAGAGACATGGCCGGCATTTGATTGCAGTTGGGATCAGTAATTGCCAGACCATCGCAGCACCAGCATACACAACCGAATAAACCGACCAAATAAACCCTGATTTACTGATTAACTCTGAGCACAACCAAATAAACCGACCTTGGGATCAGTAATCCAGCACCTTACCACCAGGCCACCACTGCCCCGCTATTAAAGGTTTAAAGTGTAAAAAATCTATTTCCTTCTCTCTCACTCAAAGTCTTACTTGGATGGGTTCCAGGCGATCGACCAGATGGGCGATGATGTGCCACCCGGCCGCTCGATCTTCACTTTCTCCTCTCCGTTCTTGTTCCTGATGCTCACCACACCACTCATCATGCCCAGAGCCAGATACTGGCCATCGTTCGTCCACCTGAGGCCAAAGACAAACAACAGACCTCAGTCAAATCGGATTTGAAGTGGATAAAATCAACAATGACAAGAAAATTGACCTTTTATTTGTAATCTAGTGAACCACATGGAAATCTTATATCTGCAGTACCATACTATTATACAGGCACAACCTGATTGGTTGATTGGATAATATCTATTATTATCCATTAAAAATATAAAAAAATTCAGTTATTTGGTGTAATACATTTACATTTACAGCATTTGGTAGATGCTCTTATCTAGACCGACTTACAGTTATTTGGTTTTTTTTGTGTACAACTGAGCAATTGAGGGTTAAGGGCCTTGCTCAAGGGCCCTACAGTGGTTATAGTGGGGAGTGAACTGCTGACCTTCGAATCAGTAACCCATCTCCTTAACCATTAAGCCCCCACTGCCCTTGGTGGTAGCCAGTAGCTGCTGCAATTGGATATATCAACTTTGGGGAATAATTGTTTTGTATAGTAAAGTGAGGAGTAATGTGCAGTACACAGTGTATACAGGACTGGTATGCTTAGACCAGCACGGAGTTATGAACCCAGCCAACATGTTTTGCACTTACAGGCCAGTTCAGGTTTCCTTCCTCATGTGCGTGTCATTACTTACCCACAACAAGTGATCTTGCTGCTGACTTTGTGTTTCGACACTGATTTCTGTTCTGGAGACCAAAGACCTTCAACCCAAAATACACACATATGAACAGTCCGTTCTACAGCCATGAGGTCTGGTGTGAATGTCACACAAAACACCACAACACACACAAAAACACTCACCAAAGTCTCCTGAGGAACAAGATGCCAGCTGATGAGTGACAGGGTTGTACGCAACACACTGGATAGAGTCATTGTGGCTATGAGAGACAGCAACAACAACAACAACAACAATAATAGTTATAATAACAATAATAATAATTATTATTATTATTGTTATAAATAATAAAAATAATGATAACAAATAATAACACATAATAGTAATAATAATAATAATAATAACAATGACAATGATAACAACAACAACAGTAATAATAATAATGATATTAATAATTATAATGACAAATAATAATTATGATAACAACAATAATAGTAATAATAGTTACAATAATAATAAAAATTCTTCTTATTATTAAAAACAATAAAAAATAATGATAACCAATAATAATAATAATAATAATAACAATGATAATGATAACAACAATAATAACAATATTAATAATTTTAATGACAAATATAGTAATAATAATAATGATAATAATACCAATAATAATTAATAAATAAAAAATATTATTAATAATTATAACAAATAATATTAATAGTAATGTTTGCTAGTGAAACAGTTCTCTCCTTCACATTTGTTTACTCTCTCACTCTCTCTCTCTCTCTTGATTGGCTTCTTTTGTGCCTGATGCTGTTGGAGACTCATTACGATAAACTAGTACATAAGATTTGATGTTTGGATCCTTTATGGCAGAGAAGGTAAATGCTAAAATGGGATTCAGTTGGAATTCTTGGCATTATTACTGCAAACAGTCCAGAAAGTGGAATTAACTCACGTGTATTTGAGAATTCCCTCAAGTTTGGACGTCCAAATGATGATGCTCTTGTCTGCAGATCCTGATGCGAAACGTTTTCCTGTACACAGGGTTTGCTTTTTCTTTAATACACATTGAGACCAGCATAAAAGTAACAGCTGACATTTTGTATATATGTTAATCATTGCAGGGGAATTCATTAGAAAGAACTCGTTACTGCACTTCTCTGTCAGTCACTCACTCATTTACCAAACTGCTTATTTCAACTTGGGTCGCAGGGTTGCAGGAGATTAACTCAGCCATCACTAGATGAAGGTGGAGTGCACCCTGAACGGCTCGCCTGATCATCACGATCCAACCAACACACAACCATTCACATTCACACCTAGGAGCAATTTGGAACAGCCATTTAGCCTAATGTCCATGTTTTTGAATTGTAGGAGGAAACCAGAGTACCCAGAGGAAACCCCTGCAAGCACAGGAGGAACAAACTCCACATAGAAGCCCCTGAGCCCAGGATTCAAACCCAGGAGTTTCTTGCTCTGAGGCGGAGTTATGTTTTGCATATGTTCACTTTATGTTGCACATTTTAAAAACTTCAGGTTAAATCAAAAACAAAGTCCACAATTAAATCACACACCATCTTTAGCATAAGCCACACAGTACACCGTGTCTTTATGTCCTTTCAGTGGCTGTATAAGAGTTCCATCAGCTGTATCATACACCTGTCAAAGAAAAACAGTTTTTTTAATTGTCATCATCATAAAGTAATGTTTTGATTTAAAAATTTCTCTGCAATTAATACTTCAGCAGATTGAGACCTTTAATTAAAAAAAATCTAATTATTTAAATGCAGGCACTACCCCTCAGCCACATTATAAAAGGTATAACGGCATTGTTCAGAGAGTGTACTTTGAGCAAATTCAACATGGCAGCTGCGGCGGCCATGCTGGATATCAGACCACAGTGAAACTTGAAAGGCTTACAGTTACACAGTCCCAACACCCACACATAAAACGGTGATGATCGGTGATTGAATTTCTGAGCTAGAGCGCAAAATGCATATTCAAGATGGCAGCTGCGGCAGCCACATTGGTTATCGGACCACAACGAAAATCTTTAGATTTGTGTAGTTACCCAGTCCCAACATCCATACCACAAATGTCGATGATCAGTGATGGCGTTTGTGACTTAGTGTGCAGAACGTAACAGCAGACAGACGGACAAACAAGCAGAACATGGGGTGTGACAACAGTACCACTTACGCTCACTGGGCTGAGGGGAAAAAACAACTTTTAAATAAAACTACCGACTTCCAACTGTGTGTTTTAATGATATTTGTTACCTTGCTGTATTTTACCTTTTTATACATTAGATATAATTCCGAGAGCAAGAAAATCCTCTCCAAAAATAAAGCATCACCTACCAGAACTCTGTTTCCAGCTGCTACTATGAGCTGCGTGCCGTCAGGTTTGAAAGCCAAATCGTAAATGCTGTGAAGACAATAATGATCATTAACACAACAAACATGTTAATTAGATCTCACTGTTGTTACATATACACACACATCCTTCAGACAAAACTAGTTACATGTGTATCATACGTATCTCTGAATCTGAACCCTGGGCAGCTGGCAGAGGCAGTGACGATCTCCTGGATACTCCTGGATCATGTGTGTCAGACCAGTGACACCAATAGAAGTGGAGCACAAACTTCATTACAAACCTTCTCAGTGCACAGAAACAACCAAGTTTGCTTGTCCATTTCATTAAAACTGTTCTTTCTTGAGCTACTTGATACTTTATTAAAGATTCGGGCAGGTTGGCGCCCATTCCAGTCGACTCTAGGCAAGTACACCCTGAACAGCTTTTTTCATTGTGGGGCCAATACACAAACAACCACTCACACTCATCTTCACAGAGTACCAGGAGGAAACCAAGGGGAGAACATGCAAACGCCACCCAAAAACACCCTTGTTAATCCTGAGACTCGAACCCAGGACCTTCTTGGTGTCACAGAGCCCACTACGCCACCGTACCGTGCCGTCCCTTAGGCAGATTTGTGATTGGAGAAAGTCAAGACCATACCTGTGCAATGTCTATTCTAGTTACTATGACTACTATTATGGCCGGTGGTGTAGAGGTCTAGGTGCTGGGCTCCTGATCAACATGTTGTGGGTTTGAATCCCTGTTAAATCCCCACTGTGCTTAGACCCCTGGGCAAGCTTTGAACCATAACTGTGCCTCTGTCCACCCAGCAGTACAAATGGGTACCAGTAAAAATACTGGGAAGATAACCTGCGATGGACTAGCGTCCCATCCAGGAGTTGAGCTCCTAGTCGCTTCACGCTACAGAAACTGGGATGAGCTCCAGCTGTGATGAGCCAGTAGGCTTGGTGTAACGAATACTGCACAAGACAGCTAAATTTTACATCAAATACTACGTTATTTGTCAACTTCTTGTGTTTGTTGAAAGTCTTGCATGCAAAAAATGTAGTGATTTCCAATAACCAAATATATAACCAAAATGCTTATAATTTTTATAATTTGTTCGTCATTTTATTTTTAATTAATAAATTGGGTTACAGCTTTCTAAAGGGTTTCACATTTTTTTTCTGAAAGGGAACGCTTCTACTGAAATGAGCATCCAAATTCTACTGTACTATTATATCTCAAATATTTGTTATTTCTCATTTACATAGACTGCAAGATTTCATTTTATTTTAATTCTTATGTTCATGTGTACTATATACTACAACCTTGAACGAGTTTTAAAAGGCGCTGTTATGAATCACCTTTTAAAATTCATTCAAGGTTGTAGTATATACAACACAGAAACATAAGAAGAATTTTTTTAAAAAGTTAGCATGTTAGTGTGCATGTCTCTGGACTGTGGGAAGAAACCCATGTAAGATTGGGGAAGAACATGCAAGCTCCACACAGAAATGCTCGGCCAAGCCCGGGACCTTCTTGCTGTGAGGCAGGTGTGTTAAACCTTCTGCCGCGTATCACTAATGTGCACTCTACACGAAAACAACTGTTAACAAAATAATTCTTAAATAGAACTACAAAATGCTACATAAATACTTGTAGTTTTAGCATTTTTTCACTTTATGTTGCGCATTTTAAATCACAAACCAGGATTTTACACTGAAACCATAACCTTTACTCACAGAAGTGGTTTAGGGTTTAGTCATCTCTGAAATAATGAGGGCGGTGCACAGGTCAATTATGTTAAATCGGAAGCTGAGCCGAAAGGCAAAGCTTTCGATTTACCAGTCCATCTATCTTCCAACACTCACCTATGGTCATGACATTTGGGTAGCGACCAAAAGAACAAGACTGTGGATTCAAGCAGCTAAAATGAGCTTCCTTTGGAGGGCATCTGGGGTCAACATTAGAGATCAGGACCCCAGGGGGCACTCAGGGTAGAGCACGCTGCTCCCCTGTATCAAGCAGCTAGGAGTCAGGAGTCAGTTGAGGTGGTTCGGGCATCTGATTAGGATGCCTCCTGGTCCCGTCCCTTTAGAGATGTTCCATGCACATCCAACTGAAAGGAGGCCCGGGTGTAGACCCATAACTTGATGGGGGGATTATATATCCCGTCTGGCCCTTGAACACTTCGAGATCCCCCAGGAGGACCCGGAGAGTGTTGCTGGAGAGAGGGATGCCTGGGTTTCACTCCAAGAGCGGTTGCCTCCGTTACCCAACCTCGGATAAGCAGAGGAGGATGGGTGTAGGGGTGGCCAGCTAAGCTTTATATCCTAACTGCTTTATTATAAAAACACAAAAGCTCCATTAAGGAAATCACTACATAATTAGCAAAGATAGATAATGTTACATGGCTTCATTTTCCCCAAGTTGTTAACTTGCTTAGCTCTTTATTTCCAGAACACTTGTGAAAGACTGTTATAATATTTATAAGAGCTACATACAAGAATATCATGTGCATATATACATGTACAAGCACTGACATTATCGTTAGCTAAATGATGTTAGCCAGCAAGCTAAATCTGGACTAGTTGACATGGTAACCGCCGTTGCTAACCACATCCAGCGCGCGACACACAACAAAAACACAATGAAAGTCCCACCATTGTTCAACTTTATCCCGGTCATGCACTTTGTCTATCCATGTGGGAACAGCTCGCATTGTCGCCTGGAACTTGGTAAATTTATTTATGTGTTAACATCAACAGGTCTTGATGCAGAGAAGACGCTTTGGATACCGAACATACACCGAAAATATCCAATATGGCGAACATCAAAATAAGAGTCGTTACAGGCTTCAAATGAGTCATGATTCATTCTTACTGAGTCGATTCTGTTACTATGCGTTTGTTTAAATTGGGCGACTCACGATTTGGTTCATATGATTCATGAGTCATTGTGATAACACGGTTACATTTTTGTTGTTGTCGTTATTCTTTCTCACTTCTTTAAAAAATATTTCTGAAACACCTGAATTGATCTGAATAAAAACAATTGTATAATTAGGTTTCAAGATAAAATCTATTTTATACGTGCTGTATGCATTTCTTTTCCCTTTTGGGTCGTTTATTTGTTTATATTCGTCGTGCTTCCACTAGAGGGCAGCATTAGCTGTGGAGATGAAAGTAGAAGAAAGACGAAGAAGAAGAAGAATAAGAGGAACTAGAACTATAGCAATATAAACGGATATGTTTTCGAATGAAGCTGTAGGGGTTTAGTTTAAACTCTGGATTAAAAAAGTAAGTTTACTATAACAAAGTCACGTTTAAAAGGTGTTGTCTGATCTAATTAATTATATTTATTATATATTATATAAATAGTGTTGCTATTAATGTTATATTATTGTATACATTATAATGTGTTGGGCTAAACAGAGTGACTTACAGAAGAACTTTAAAGGTCTTTATAAATTAAAAATAAAGAAAATATTAAGAAATGAGTAATAATACAAATATTAAATATAATAATAAATGCTTCTTTACTAGGTTAGAGAATAAAAAGTCCCATTTATTCATTTTTAACTGTTTGGGACAAGACAACACACTTCATTATTATTCTTCATGCATTCATTCTGTAACCCACTTAATCCTAATTAGGGTCGCAGGGAGGCCGGCACCCATCTCAGCCACCTGTGGGTGAAGGCGGGGTACACCCTGAACATCTCGCCAGCCCACTGCAGGGTTAACACTCACAACTATTCACACTAAGTCTTACACCTAGGGGCAATTTGGAACAGCCAGTTAGCCTACTGTGCATTTCTTTGGCCTGTGGGAAGAAACCAGAGTACCCAGGGGAAACCCCCGCAAGCACAGAGAACATGCAAACCCCACACAGAAATGCCCAAGCCCAGGAATCGAACCCGGGACCTTCTTGCTGTGTGGTGGACATGCTAACCACAGCACCTCGTTCCACCCTATTGTTATTAATATTATTAGCATTATTAATGGGTGGCATAGTGGTTAGCACGTTTGCCTCTCTGGGTTCAAATCCAGGGCTCGGCGAGGGTGTTTCTGTGTGGAGATTGCATGTACTCCCTGTGCTTGTATGGGTTTCCTTTGGGTACTCCAGTTTCCTCCCACAGTCCAGACACTGATATTAGGCATATTGGCTTTTTCAAATTGCACCTAGATGTGTGTGTTGTCCCTGTGAAGGTCTGGCTGAGATAAGCATAGCCTCCCTATGATCCTAATAGGATTAAGTGGTTTGGCAAATGATTGAATTAATATAATAATAATAATAATAATAGGTATGTCTTTAGTCATCATCTAAAGACAGCAGTTTGGACATCTAGGGGACGTTCATTTCACTACTTTGGTGCCAGAACAGCAATGAGCCTTCATCTCTCCATCCATGCCTTTCTGGTACCCTGAGACAGGGTGGGTCCGGTTTAGCAGTGTGGCTTAGAGGGAGCATGGATCTGTGCAAGCTGTGATAAATGCTTTAATGTAGGTGGCGGCTGGTGCATTTTTGGCTTTATAAGCAGTCATCAGTGTTTTAAATCTGATGCAGGTAGCTAAAGAAAGGAGACAGTGGCATGACCCTGGGATGGTTGAAAACAAGTTGATTGTTCCAATGGTGCACACAATCCGAGCTGTCAGGAGCAAGTTGAAGTGATGAAGTAAGCCAGGCCCAACATGATAAAACACTGAACAAGCCCCTACGTTGCCTGTATGGATACAGAAATGGACAAATCTGTCATTTGATTCACCATGGATTAATAACATGACCACGAAAAGTCAACAAATGAATTGTGAACAACCATTTAAAAAAAAAAAAAACTGTGACTAGATCATGATCAAAGTGAAGAACTAAAATGGTAACTGATGGGAGAGAAAACTTCCCCAGGTTTTCACCTATGATTACAAATAATGTGATTTCTCTGAAGTAAGAAATCAATTTAACAAAAACAGTTTCTGATAGTAAATCATAAATGTCAATACACTGCATCAACTACAATTTAAAAAAATCTTTACGGGGAGCTGATGGAACACAGTGGGAACAGGAAAGTGAAAATGTGAACAAACTGGAGATGAGTCCAACTTCAATCAATAAAAACTTCACAACAAAATGGTATTCTAACAAAATAGTTCCTTATCTGTACATTTATCTTGGGAAATATATTTTGTACATGGAAACAATGTAAAGTGCAGATTCTGATTATTATTCAGATAATTTCATTTTAAAATCACTTTTAAAAATTGGCCTTGAAGGTACATTTTACACAGAATGCAAATTCACAGAAATAATGTGCGCTGTCTACCACTCAAGAGGGGAGTAGGGCACCTAGCATGCTAGTGAATAAGTGCTTCTCTCAAGAAATGTTGACAGAATCACATCTTTCGGGAGACTATAAACCCAGTCTCACATTAAAAAAATTCTAGTGGGTCATTCCAAACCAAATCAACCAATTTCTTGGGGGTCCCCCGCATCACCAGCTCAGATTTCCTTCAACCTTTTAATTATTTTAACTTGTGATATGTATGATGAACTTCTGTAATGATTGTTTTGTCTTTTTGTGAAAACTAACAAAATATTTTTGGCCGCTGGAAGGAAAGGTGGGGGTATAGATGGCCGAGTGTCACATTTATTTTCCACTAGTTGGAGGAGCTCATAGCTTCATTAATATTAGTGCTAGAGAACTGTAACAAAATGCTTTCATGCTATCATCCTCAAACTTGCTCCACTTAGACTATGGGATATACCAATATACATGGGATACTACAAATATATAAATATATATGAATGATGAAAATGAAATAAATTAACAGGCCTGTTGAATGCATTTTTTTTACAGTAAAGGTCATGAAAATGAAGAAAAAATGTATGTCTGGTCTGATGTTTGGAACCATAAAATTCAATGTAGGTCACCTTGTAGAGATGTAAAGTTTTTATATGTTTTAGAACACCTCCTCAATTATAACTATACAAAATGTCATCAGTGCATAATGTCCTGTTTTTGAGTTATCATCTTGTGAGTTAGCACTTTCTTCACTGTCGTGAATGGACAGAAAATATCGACCTGCCAGAGATTCAAGGTGTCTGTACATCAGAACTGTTATTTTCTACTTTTGAGCACATTAAGAACAAATAAAAACATGAAATAAATTCACTCACTCCTCACTCATTTCCTTTATTAGGGTCACCGGGGGGCTGGTGCCTATCTCAGCCAACACTGGGCGAAGACAGAGTATCTGTATATCTTTATGCATCTTATAGCGAGGTTACTTATTTGCAGTTGCCGTGAAATTGCTCTGGCCTGTAGTTATATGTTAATATTCTAGGTGGAAAAATAATAATTAAAAAAATACAGTTTTCTGGTTTGGGAGGCTGAAATAGCGATCTTTCCTCAAGTGTTCTCTAAAAGATGCCACGTCTTTCACTTTAAATTACCGGCTTGTACCAAACGATTATTTTCAAACAAAATTAACGTTTATTGTGTTTAGCAAGCAGTGAAACCCTTTGGTGTCATTAATGACTAAATTCAAACTAACTTGTAAATATATTTTTATTATTTATTACCTCGCTTTCCCATGATTCAGAGTAAAGATGATTCCTGATAAATGTGCTGATCAAACAGTGGATGCCAGCACCGAGCAGATGGACACATCGCTCCCTCCTGGATGGACACGAGAAACAAGACAACGAAAACAAGGCAAGACAGCAGGCAAAATGGACACTTACATTATCAGGTAACGTCTTGTCCGGTTCTAGCCTGGCTACTGAGTCCAGTCAAATGGCCAGGATAATGCCTAGTGGTTTAGTAAATGGCTGAAAACAATGGATTTTAAATTTAATCTGTATGTATAATAGAATTAAATTTCTAAAATGAATCTATAGTACAAAACAGCAATCTATATCGAGTCTCTAGTACCATAACTAGGCTGTACAGTTATGGTACTAGAGACTCGATATAGATTGCTGTTTTGTATCTCATGAACCAGTGAATGCTGATGAACGTAGCGAATTTTGGGTTTCGCCAGGTTTCGAAAAGGTTGCTAAACATTTTGCTCACAGTTTTTTCATTTCTTTTTTTTCACAAACACTTGCAAACGTTTGCAAAACAGTTGTAGGCATTTGCAAATAGTTGTAACAAGGGTCACTAACGTTCCTTTTGGTTCACCAAGTAGTGAAAACAATGATGGGGAGAGTTTGCTCACCTTTTTATAGGCAGCACGTTGGCTTATCTCCTGACAAAAATCTGTTACCATCTCCATGGTAGTCCATCTCCTATATCTGGGGAGGGTTTGCTCACTGTATTTGTAGGGTTGTGTGGCTCAATTCCAAGATTCGTCTGATATTTTACCAGGGGTTGGCAAAAGGTCCCAAACGTTCACAAACAAATAGTTGCTAATCATCACTAACATTTGCTCACAGTCCCTACTGCCAACTGTCCTTAGGAAGCACTTTCACAAACATTTGCGTGAATGTTGCTAATAGTCGCTAATGACAGAATAATCATCTTCATCTTCTTCCGCTGGTTCCGTGATCGGGTCGCGGGGGCAGCAGCCTAAGCAGTGACTCCCAGACGTCCCTTTTCTCAGCAACTTCCTCCAGCTCTTCCGGGGGGATACCAAGGCGTTCCCAGATCAGCCAAGAGACGTAGTCCCTCCAGCATGTTCTGGGTCGGCCCCGGGGTCTCTTCCCAGTCGGACATGCCCGAAACA
>JAOUQZ010000034.1:7199587-7223403 GCA_028564935.1 Neosilurus hyrtlii
TACAATATATTTAGCTCTACTTCGACGTATCGAGCACTGTTCTACGGAAAATCGACTCAAGATCTTATATATAAATAAAATTTACCCCGAAAACAACTAGATGGAGCCACCAGCTTTTTCAAGATGGTTATCTTAATTTATACTCATGCGGAATCTCATTTTGTCCAAAAAAACGGAGATAGGAGGTTTCATCAGGAGTCTAACAATTATTAGGAAAAAAGTACACCTATAAGGTGTCACAAGTAATTAATAAATAAATAAGTACATAAATAAATAAATAAGCAAATGGCCTTATTTAGTTCTTACGTTTGCTGCTCAGACAGTCAGTAGGAAAAAAATTTAATGATTCAACCAAAAAAATTACATCATAAGTGAAAGCCGTTTCAGAGCATGTTTTTTTTTCCTCTCATTCATTTTCGGAACCGCTTAATCCTTATTAGGGTCGCGGGGAGGCTGGCGCCCTTCCCAGCCGACTCTGGGCGAGGGCCTGAGCACACAGTATAAATATCCTTCCTAGATCAAGTGTTCGTGCAGTTTATAAAATGTGTGTAGGATGCAGTGAGGAGGAGAAATACATCATACGTACATACATTTCCTCAAAAGAACATTTCTACCCATCATTTTTGCTTATTCTGAATTGGGGGCGGGACGACGTACAGTTTGAACAGTACACCGTGACAATTTATTATTTTTTTTAATTATAAGACCATTCTTTTTTTTATTTTTATCTATTTCTATTACGTAAACCCAAGCTTCATAAAAAAGCCTGAACTGGTGCTTTGATATAAACATTTAATAATTTGAATACAGAAGTCTGTCCTGAGCTGATGGCGTACATGTAGTACTTTTCATACTCCTGCTTTAAACAGACCAGTGACACATACTGTCACAACATTTTCCATAACATTCAAAGAGGAGGTTGCCCTAAAAATACTTTCACACACCTCCCCTTTCACCTCTGAGGGTGGTATTAAAAGTGATTGGACCCCCGGGTAGATTTTGATGCTGCTGCCATCAGCTCAGGATGGAGAATGTCTGCATGGAGAATCAAATCTGAAGTCTCTACTTACAAAAATGAAAGCAAATAAAACAAATGCATGTATTGACCAGTTCTGTCACATATGTTGAGCGTATCACTTCCGTCTCGTGAGCCAGACGTTTGTACTCGTACGCAATGTGTAGATGGTGTCTGAGGCGAAACTTCGCATTCACAGATAGTTAGTTAGCCACCAGCTGCAGTGAGAATGCGACGAAAGGACCGGCTTGGTGCAAAAAAATATATAAATTCCAGTTTTACAATTCATTGCTCACTTGTTAAGTTAAAATCGGCAGGAATATAAAAAAAACTTTCCTAATTTTTTTTTAAAGAAATTGCGGGTAATAACATCAGCGGATCTGCAGAACAAGAAATAAAAAAAGAATGGCCTTATTATTTTTTGGGTTGTTGTAAGCTATATTAATTACCAATGGACAGTATATTATGATAGCGCTTCAGATTGTTGGGCCATAAATCTAAAATATTAGAATAATTTAATGACATTTTTTATAATCACTCCATCTGTAATCTAATCTGAACAAACATAAAGTGTCAAAGTAGCAGGCTGCTTAAAGTATCGAGAGAGAAGGATCCGGCCTTGTTATACGGCTGTCCTTCCTTCAGAGTCACGCATACCGTAAATATTACGAGCCAAGCTTTAGTGCAGTCACTTTCTAAAATCGTAATCTGAAACAAATGTTGTAAAAACTTCTCTATGTAAAGTCTCTTATAGCAGAGCAGCAGAGAAATTGTACTGTGCATACAAAAGAGCGTAGTACAAATCATAGCATAGTCTAAACGTTCAATTCCCCAGCCGTTGATGCAACAGTGCTAGAACCACCCCTCCTCGCCCATGATTCCTCACTCTTCAACCTCCCAGCCCCTCCCACTTTTTCAAGTTTCGTTCGCCGATCTGTCGTCGTGCTCTAGTTCCTGAGATTCCGATCGGTTAGCGTCCTTTGAGGATACCGTCCAGCATGTGGTCGCCCTTCTCCGACAGCCAGTAGCCGGCCATGGCAGCCACGCCCCCGATAAAGATGGCGGTAAAGACCATGTCTCCTTTAGCAGCTAGTGTGGCTAGTGCACAGATCACCACGCCGAAAAACATCTGCTGAAGGACGAGCACCTCGTCGTCTGTGATGTCATCAAATAAACCTTTATCTGGATTAGCTGAAGACGGAAGTGAAACAATGGAATGTTAATGTTTTGGTGCAGTGGATATAAACCATCTACAAACAAATGTTAACATTGCAGGTGAAAAAACTCAACCGAGATGAATGGTCAGATTTTATTTTCATCTTTAAAATAAAATAGCAACTAAGACAAACTCCGCAAGGACGGTGCCAGGCCCAGCTGCAAAAGGAGGGGGATCGGCATGTGGTTAAGAACCCCACCCCGTAAAAACAACCTATGATAATACTAATGCTATTGTAGGCAATGAAAACCAAAAAAAATAAATACTTCCAATGATAAAGACCCAAAGTACAAACACCACATCAACAAAAGCAATGACTTCAGGAGAAGAAAAAGAATTTAGTTCAGCTCTAAATCCTACTGAGAACCCGTAGAATGATATCAAGGGAGCTGTGCACAGAAGATCCCCTCATTATTTGTTCCATCTGCTGTATCAGAAGCAAAAGAAACTTGAACAAATTATTAGTAGGAGTATAAACACTTGTGCAGCCAGGCGGTTACACATTTTAGTTTATCTTTAATTATTTTTTCGCAAAACCAGCAATTCTGTGACTCTGCGGTGACTTTTTATATCCACTGCATACATTTACATTTATAGATCACTGTAGGAACCCATGTACTTTCACACAACTATCTATATCAGCCAATCACGTAGCAGTAATATTCTATCCATATTTATATATGAAAGCGAAAAGCGTTTTTTACACTCACAAGGTGGCAGGTTCTCCACACAGATGCTTTCTCTGCGTATGAAGCCCTCTGCACACTCACAGCGGAATGAACCCTCTTCGTTAATACAAGCCTCGTTTAGTCCCGGACATGCTATTGCTCTCTCCTTACACTCATCCACATCTAAAAAAAATGAAGGAAAGATAGAGGGAGACACAAGGGAATCTCACACTTCTAAAATTACAATTTGACCTCAAAGACATCACCTACAGGACATCAGATAAAATATTTGCAAGAATACTGGAGCTGCTATGCCATAATAGAGACACCATAATAGAAGCACAAGACATGTATGTACTACATGGAAACTGCACGATCTGATTGGTCCGCTTTTTCGGGATTAAAAAGTAAATAATGCTTCAATCAAAATAACAGACACCGTTTGTCATCGTCATTAGCATATTTTAATATGAAAAAGAAGCTTGTTTTTGTTTGTTTTTCTTGTGTTTCCCTGTAGTATATACACTAAACCACCATTGCAGAGTGCAGTTTGCTTACATTTTCATATAGTGTGTACTAAACTCTAAATGTGTAGGCTAAACAAATGCCGACTGCTATCTATTTCTACGATTCCTAATTCTCGATACCCATTTCTACTTGAAGCGCAGGGGGCTCACCTGACCTGCCTCTGTCATGGTTACAATAAGGGAAAATAAGCTATAAAAATCTAATTTTAATTTGTTTTGATTTGTTTTGATTGATGTTTTTGTGTAGTATTTAAAGAAACACTGTTACACAGCTCTTATGCATTTTACATCATTTACATTTTACATTTGGCAGACGCTCTTATCCAGAGCGACTTACAATTATAATTTTTTTTTTATACAACTGAGCAATTAAGGGTTAAGGGCCTTGCTCAAGGGCCCAACAGTGGTGATAGTGGGGATTGAACCGCTGACCTTTGGATCAGTAACCCATTGCCTTAACCACTAAACCACCACTGCCCTTATGCACATGCTCACACTTGCTCATCGGTCATGATTTACAAATTCATTTGAATAAATCATAAAAATCTCATTTTTAGATTCACTTTTTTTTTTTTTTTGCTGATGCTCCCATGTAGTATATACTGAAACCATTATTCTCCTCAGGCTCAGTGGATATCATTGAATACACACTGAAAAAGAATGTAGAGAGGACTATTCAGCAACATTCACTACCTAAAGAGTACCGGTATTGATCATTCTCACAGCATAATTTGTGTGGATGTAATACGTTAAGAGATACAGACACTTATGGTAACATAAATGTCCATAAAGAGCACAAAACTGGTAAATTTATCCCATGGATTAGTAGCGGGCGCTGAACTGCGGGGATTAGCAATCTTTTTCCCCGGAAGTGACATCAACACATTGGTCGGGGTTGACGTCTCTTGTGAAGACAGTGCGACGTCACATTCTAGTGCCTCTGAGGACGGGAATGCTGCCAGACATATGTTTGACAGTAAATCTAAAATGGCTTTTCCAGCTAACATTTTGACAACTCTGTTTTCCTGTCGTCAGCTGGATTTGGGGGGGGGGGGGGTGTTCCACAATTTCTGCGCTTGTTGTTTGTGTAGCTCGCCACTAGCCGAAAATATGTTATGCTACACGTGACAGTGATGTAGCCCAGCCAATCCAACGTATCTGCATCACTACCAGGCTGGAACGGCCAATCAGAAAGGCAACATGTCTCTGAGTCTTAATACTGGCACGCACTTTAAAAACGAGCATGGGCTGATGTTGCCAAATGGAACACTGATGTTATACGTGATTGTTTTACATAGCTAGTAACACTGATTCACCACAGGTACCTTTTAAGGACTTTTCAGTGATATCAACCTCATGATCAATGAATAATTGTTGTATATTTATTGTTTAAATACTGTTAAAAAAATACTACTAATAATAATCGAAATAACAGCAAAACTACAGTAGGAGACTTACCGAGACATTTAGCGCCAGTCAGTCTGTAACCCCGAGCACATTTCTTACAGCGAGCAGGACCACTGCCCATGCATCCTACACACGCCTGATCACAACCTACACACAGTGGAGAAGATGATGTGTCTATGTGGTACAGAAAATCATCATAACCTCCAGAAACTGTTACATAAATGCCAGAAAGTCGCCTGGGACTCAACCCTAGGACCTTCTTGCTGTAAAGACAGATGTGCTAACCACTACGCCAGTCCTTCTTTTACACCTCAAATGGCGTTATATACAGAGCTCCCCCCCCCCCCCCCCCCCCCCATTCAGTGTGCGGTGTGTATATTCGTACCTCTGCATTCATATGAGCCATCGGTGTTAAAACAGTAAGTGTTGGATGAGCAGCGAGCCAACTCAGTGCCGCACTCGTCCACATCTGCCAAACAAAACTGACCGTTAGACACATCAGTGTTTTTTTCTTCTCCACTTAAACATGTTTTATAATCCCAGCACAGGTGAATTCTCTAATCAGAAGGTTAACATTCATTTTACTGCACATCTGGATGATGTAAAACCTGAGCAAAACCTTTTTTTTTAACTACTGAAGGAAAACTCTTTTAATAAGAGCAGTAAAAATAAAGTTTCCAGGCCAGACCAGAAGATGGTCCATATGCATGTTCTGGCCCAGCGTTCAACATAACTGAACTGGGAAATCACCAGTTTGGGTGTGTTGGCAGCTGAGAAATGATTTCATTAAATTAAATGCAATCCATTATAAATTTAAATAACTTGCAAATCTTTTTTTTTTTTAACTCACCTACACACTTGTTGTCATGAAGGATCCAGCCCGGTTTGCAGTCCAGACACTTGTAGTCTTGTGGACCAGAACACTTTTTACAGGAGTGATAACAGGCTACAAGCACACACACACACACACACATACACACACACACACACACACATTATTATTGATCACATCTCAAGTATAATTTAGTAAAATAAAACAAAATCCACTGCTGATGATCACCTGAGCAGGGCGGCTGCGAGTGATTGGAGCGCTTCTCTCTGTAATATCCGTCTGCGCAGTCCTGACACAAAGCGCCTGAATAGCCAGGGTCACACACACACTCTCCGTCTCCCAGGCGTGTTCCCTCTCCTTCACAGCGCCCAAGACCTCCACACACCCCACCAGGACCTGACGGGCATTCTGACAAACACACGGCTTGTAAATATTTAAAGAAAAAACTGTTTTAGTTTTTTTATTTTGAATAACTAACAAACTTCTTTAGCATTTAAAGGTACAGTGTGGAATATTTTAAAGCATCTATTAACACAAATTAAGTACATCATCAATAAGTCATTTATCATGAATCTATAATAATTTTAAAATAAAAGTCGTGGAGTTTTCACAACCTTATAATAAACTTCATTAAATTAAATCCGCCATCTTGCACCGCCATGTTTCTACAGTAGCGCAGTATCATACAGGCCTCATTTAGTTGCAACCTGGAACCTCACCACTAGATGCTACTAGATACCGCCACATCTTACACGTTACCTTTTAACTGCATTAAATTACATTAATACGTGACATGTCTCATATTTAACAGTTTAGAGCTAGGATCAATGTTGTGGAACATCTTAGGGATGAGTTAGTTTGTGTTCTCTCAAACACCAGTTATTCCCTCACCAGTCTGACTCTCTTTTTACCTTTATGGTATTTGGCAGACGCCCTTATCCAGGGCGACTTACAATTACTATTTTTTATACAACCGAGCTATTGAGGGTTAAGGGCCTTGCTGATGGGTGCAACAGTGTACTGGGGATTCAACCCCTGACCTTCAAATCAGTAGCCAACTGCCTTAAGCACTAAGCCACCACTGCCACTGCCATCTTAGAGAGTTTGTGGGTTCAAATCCCCATTAGACCCCAACTGTGATCTCATAAGCCCAGCACCCTAATAATAAACCTATTTTTTTATGTTACTGCTGGAAATATTTCCTAAGCCATGGTTATCATTCATTTGCCGAACAGCTGCTACCTCCAATCAGGGTCGCGGGGAGGCTGGTGCCCCTCTAAGCCAATACAGGGCAAAGGTGGGGTACACTCTGAACAGCTGCCTGATCCAAGTTGTAAGATAAAAAGAAAAATACACACCATCTGACCAATCAGATTTGAGCATTCATCTACACCGTGGTATAAACTGATATTAAATCATAGCCAGTTGAGTTCTTTAATACAATAATCTCTGCATCAGGCAAACTCTTCTTCTTGTAATAGTAAAGAACGATGCGATGATGAGTGAGTAATTTCACTTAATGTTTTTTTCCTCATAATCGTCGCTCAAGTGAACTCATCTGATCAAAAATGTATTAATTAATTGATTGATTGATTGATTATAATAAACTGGTTTTTATTAGAAGCCATTAAATGCTGTCCATCACATCATGTCAGGGAACTGATGCTATGCACAGATACTCATCAGCAATACTGCTTTTATCTATTTTGGACAAACGCCAATAAAAAACACCTCCAGAAACTTGTCATGCATCCCACATGCCTGATGTTTCACTCGGTTTACATATTCCTGATTACGTTCAAATTTTTAACTAATACCACGATTAACGGGAAATACTGCATTTCAAAACAGCTCTGAGTCATTATATTCACACTTAAATAAAAAAAGTTTAAAACGGCAACCAGACGAGGAAATCCCCTCAGACACTGTAATAAGAACAGTAGTACAGAAGCCCCGATGAGAGAAATGTTCCAGCCGCTACCTAGCCATTATAAAAAAAAACTGGCAGCCATTTTGCTGACCTTGAACTTGACCTACAATGACCTTTTCACAAACTCATTTCAGCCTTTAGCCAAGTTGCTGCCCTGGAAATCTGATGTCCAGAGATTCTTAAGATATAGTCTTGCATAGGCCAAAAAAATTTAACTGAAATTGCACAAACTGACAGACATGAAAACAGATCAGCTACACTATCGGGGGCTGGTAAAAAAAAAAAAAGCAGTGTCATTAAGCATATAATTCTGGGAAATTTGTGTTTCTTTTTACAATTTATCAATTTATAATTACTTACAATTATGAGGTGGATGTCTCTGAATAGTCCCTTAGACAGAACATTGAACAGTCAGCAACACCCTCCAAGTGCTCCTTGGAACTTAACTGTTCTCATTCAGTTTTATTATATACGACACGGAAACAAAAAAAACGAAAACAAGGTTTTTGGGATTTATTTTTCCATCATGGTTTATCTGGGTACTCCTGTTTCCTCCAAAAGTCCAAAGACATGCACATTAGGCTAACTGGCTGTTTTAAGCAAGGTGTAGATATGAGTGTGAATGTTTTTGTGTGTGTGTGTGTGTGTGTGTGTGTTGCCCTGCTAGGGTCTGAAAAGCTGTTCAGGGTGTATTCCACCTTCGCTCATTGCTGGTAGAAATTGGTTCCAGCCTCCCAGTGACCCTAACAGTAGAATAAGCAGTTCGGCAAATGGGAGTCTGCGCGAGTGCTAATGTTTATTATTATTCATTCAAGAAATTCTCGTTTCTGATTGGTGGAAAGCCATCAAATATTTTTTGGTATTGCATCATTGCCATAGAATAATTGAAATATTGAATCATTGATATTGGAAAAGTTTAATGATAATTGCACAACTATACTAACATGACTGTCTACTTAAAAAAATATTTTGAATGAAAATATTCAGATCAATCAGACGCTATTCAGGGTGATCAAAGTGAAGAAGTGTTGTGTTTACCAGCACATTCTGGTCCAAACCGACCTGCTGGGCAACAAAGTTGGAGTTCTTCGATACACAACCACTCGAACAAGTCAGGTGCTTCCTGTTGTCTGAGAAAGGAAGGTGTTATTAACTAACATACAACCATTTTGTTCATTAATATCGACTAGCGTCATAAGCAGAGAGTGTAACAGCGTGATGCTTTTCTAATTTGTCCAACCACACTTTATACATTTTACATAAACATATTATGCAAACATTACACACAAACAGAATCAGACCCACACCTGTGTCTCATACATACAGACCTGTGCTTACCTATGGAACCACCACGTCTCTACCTGGTCCTCTATCTGTTCCAGCAGTTTATTACATTCAAAATCGGATTTCTCACATGCTGTCTCTATGATCTCCAGCAGGCGGGTTTCACTGCAAACATGCACAATCGATTACTGATAAATAATCATTAGTGAAGATATATTTTATAGTATATAAAAAATATTTTTATATATAAAAATGCTTAATTGAATGCCTTAAGACAGGAAGCAATGAGCGACAAACAAAATTGTGCGTAATTTTACATTTTTCATCTATCGAAGCGAAAAGGAAAACTCTGTTTTTGGCGGCATCTGTCAATCAATGTCATCTTTAAGCTCTGATTGGTTATCTCACAAATCGCTCACGTGAAAGTTCAGCTCAGTTAAACTCAATGAGCCTGGGCTTCAAACCCAAAACCTTCTTGCTGTGAGGCGGCTGTGCTAACCACTACACAGTGGTTTAAATTGCGCAGTGAAAATAAACGTGTGTGCTAGACTCAAGTTCAGTAGTAAATCTTATAATAGAACTGATTTAAAAGCTGTTAAATACACTGCCACCTACAAAACAAGTTCTATAAGAAGACTTGGTGGAGGTTGCGGGATCTAGACATGTTTTGTTGTATTGTCTATTTTATTTATTTATTTAATCAAAAATCATAGCTCTGAGAGCAGAGAAAGTGAGACAAACTCAGTGTTGGTTTGTGTGTCTGTCTGTTTGTTACCAACTTCACTCCAAATGTTATGAACAGGTTTTGATTAAAATTTTTGGAGGGGTGGCATATTCCCAAAGACTCCATTTGATTGTGGAGATCACCCAAATCAAGTTCGGGATCTCAGAACTTTTAAAAGCAATCTTTAGCATTGTGGGATAGGGTGATTCTTTAGAAGTATAATATTACTGCAGGCCCAGCAGGGGGAACTGTATATCATGTGCTTTTATTTATTTATTAATTAATGCATTTATTTGTTTGTTTGTTCTCCCTTGGTGGACGATTGCGTTTCCGAGTGCTCTTGTAGTTATTTTTAAACTGACATTTTTTGTTTGTTTGGTGTTTTTGTTTTGTTTAGGTTCGGTTTTTGCATATTTCCTCACAATCACCAAAGTTTTATCAGTTAAATGTTGAAAAGGGCACCAGACAGTGAGGCTCACTCAAGCATCACCTTCACAAGAAAACTTTTTATGAACTTGAAACGTACATATCTTGCTATCATTCAGCCAAATGTTGCCATCAAGACAGATTCATATCTCAAAGAAGGCAGTTTGCATGCCAACTGAAAAAACTCCAAGCTTTATTGGCATCTGAGACTCTTTAACTCCTAAACCCAGAAATCACTTTGTCAGGCGCTTGACATTGAAAGCAATGAAAATGAAAATTAAATAAGGCATCATAATTCTCTTCCCTTTTACATTAGAATTTTATCAATAGTGAAAATCTAGTGTAGACAACAATAGCAACAGCCTTTTGATTTTTTTAAATAAATCGAAAGTAAGGGAAAGGGAAAGTTTGTTGGGGTTGTACACCTGAGTCTACTTGCTCATCACAGCCAGAGCTTATCCCGGTTTCTGTGGCATGAAGCACCTAGAAGTTTAACTCCTCTTGGCTGGGACGCTAGTCCATCGCAAGTTACCTTCCCAGTATTTATACTGGTACACATTTACACTGCTGGGTGGACAGGAGCACATTTGTGGTTAAGACCTTGCAGCCCACCAGGGCATCGCAGGGCCAACACACACAACCATTCACAATCCCACTCACACCTGGAGCGATTTGCAACAGCCAATTAACCTACTGTGCATGTACCCGGAGGAAACCCACGCAAGCACTGTGAGAACGTGCGCACTCCACACAGGCCTTCCGGGCGAATGTGCTAACCACTGCTTGACCGTGCCACCTGGGGTTATAATGAGAAATTTAAATCAATCATGAGCCCAGTACCCTAACCACTACACCTCCCCAGAAGCAGAAGTAAACCTCTTTATTAATCCTTTTTTTCCCCACCTAGAAATGGTAAAGACATTACAAATAAAAAATCTGATTGGAAATTTATTTGAAATAAAACAATATATTTGACAGGGGTGGAAATGAACACTAGTCCGCTGCCCGTGCCGAGTCAGTCGTGTAGGGCGAGTGAAATTAGCTAGCAAGTCATCCTGCTGGCGACCCGACAAATCCGACAGATCCGAAAGAGCAGTAAACATGAAGGAGGACTAGTAGTGTCATAATTTTACCCTCCTGTGGGCCAGTAGCTTAGTCTTGCTAAAGTTCCACCCCTTTGATATCTGTGGATTAAACAAAATTTCTCTCTACTTTATTAGATCTGTTCCAAATCACAGACATTCATCATCATTAAACTTAACAACCCAAATCAAAACAGTTTAAACCTGAACTCCTTCAGTATGGGATGAAACTGTTACACATAATTTACTTCATCAGAAGCTGAACAGATAAATGTAATATGAGCCTATAACGTATCAAGTTTTCACTCGGTTTAACTCAGCAAGCAGGAGATTCCAGGCACCTGTTCTTCCTCCATATGCATCAATGTGCTATTATTAAAGGCATGTGCACGTGGTGTTGTTTTCTGTTCTGAGTGAAAGTATCAGTGCCTTCGCTTCTACTTTTCCGACCTCTTTTGTTTCCGCTTTCATTCAAAGTACTTCCTTTCAGAGGCAGGGATTCGGACAAGGAAGACCCTCTTCGATTTTGGAGAGGATCTGGATCAAATTCTGAATCCAGGAGTTTTTTCATTGTGAGACAGCTTTTGTTATTCTGATTCCTATGGGGGAATGCTGGCCATTGCGCTCTCTGAGTGTTCTTATTTAAAATCTTGTTAATGGTGATCAGTTATTAATTCATTCATTGATTTGCCGAACCGCTTATTCCTCTGAGGGTCACGGAGTGGTTCAAAGCTTACTTCAGCTGACTCTGGGCGAAGGTGGGGTGCACCCTGAACATCTTGCCAGTGCATCACAGTGCCAGCACAAACGCCACCACTCACACTCACACATAGGGGCAATTTGGAACAGCCAATTAGCCTAATGTGCATGTCTTTGGTCTGCTGGAGGAAACCGCAGTACTCGGGGGGAAAAAAACCCATGCAAGCACGGGGAGAACATGCAAACTCCACACAGTAGTGCCCTCGCAGAACCCAGGACCTTCTTGCTGTGAGGCAGACATGCAAACCAAACAGTGATCATGAACCAGACAATCACACAGATTCACATCAAAAGCTTCAGTTAACATTCAAATCAATCAAATGTCATAATGGAGAAAATGTGATCATTTGATTGGGGATTGGCTGATTGTTGAAATCATATGGGCGGGTTTGAGTCATTTAGAAACAGTCTCTATAGTTTGCTAAAATAAACACACACATCCGTGAGCTGATGGACTGAAACGCCTTGCTGATAACTGCCATCAGAGGAGAATGGCCTGACTGAATCAAGCTGACAGAATATTTGAATAAATCACTTTTTACAACCGTATTAAACAGAACAGCATCTGAAGAAAATCTGACCTGGTGGTTTTCAACTGGCTGGAGGACTGATTTTGCCAAGTGTGGTAAACGTATCAGAACAACATATCAAATTGAATACAGATGCATCATGTGTGCATGCTTAAATAGCTCTGTGTATGTGTATATATGGATTGTGCTCTGCTGTCGTTATTGCACATCATCATTAAAGAATGTGCACATGAAACGGCTGCGTTTAAAAATGGCAGTTAGGAACGACTTATCAAACAAATATCATTTATCTCCAGAAAGCATAAAATTCCCTGGCAGGGATCCAGTGGCTTAGAAGCGTGTTGTACATGATGTGGGTAATATCGTGCATATTTCACCCCCTCACCTGCGAGCGTATTTGGCCAACTTCTCTTCTTCCCATGCCGTATTCCCACCGCCAAAGTTTTTATTAGCTGTTCGCTCCAGGCCCTGGAACAAATCACATTTTTTATACATCTATTTTAAAAACATCATTTAGCCCACACTAACTTGAAAATGCCACCCAAACCTAAATCCCTGCAGCAACACCACAGGAACCAAAACAACCTAAATATTATACTGACATAAAGCAATATCACTGTGAAAATGTACATTTTTAATAATGTTACCACTATACTGCATGACACCTACACATCCCCCACCTTGATGAAGTTTTCTGTGAGTTTACGGCAGCTCTGGCAGGGTCCGGCATGTGCAGTCGGCATAGAGAGGTCAAAGGTAAACAACAGCATGAAGACCAGAGGCGATGAAGTGTACATAATGTCCTAAATACAAAAAATAAATAAATATACACACACACACACACACACACACACACACACACCATTATCTATTAAACGTACACATTAAAAGAACACACAGCTTGCAAAATAAAAATGGGCCACAGGGGTCCAGACGCTCCCGAAACAACCATTTCATAATATGTCAATATAGAAAAAAATTCACTAACAAGGTCAAGGTAACTAAGACATTCCTGAGGGGGACGCATCCACCAAATTTGGTGATCCTGTGCCATTTCCTTCCAAAGATATCACATTAGCAACCCATGGCAAGCTGAATACAGAAAATCATGACCTTGTGACCTTGAAACAAGGTCAAGGTGGCCCATATACAATGCCAACTGAGACATTCCTGAGAGGAACCCATCCACCAAATTTGGTGATCTTATATCATTTTCTTCCAAAGTTATCTCACCAACAAGCCTTAACAAGCGGAGTACAGAAAAAGTGACCTTGAAACAAGGTCAAGGTGACCCAAACACAAGGTGATCCATATGCAATCACCTTGGGATTCATACACCATTAAGTTATTGTACTAAGAAAGCGGACAGACAAGACTCATTTCTAGAGCTAAAAAACATGAGGGTTTTCAAAAACAAAACCCGTCAGACGTTTCTGAATGCCGGCACTTAACTTCCTGCCAAACAGTAAACAGAAAATTAGTTTTGCGATGCATATGAGCCATCCAAAATCAAGTCAATGGTTTCTTAAGTATGATGCCCCACAATTAAAGTAGCATTTCATACAGAAATATGAATTTGTAATATTTTTTCCTGCTTATATAATGTGAATGTTTATTAAATTGATCCGTGATGAAGCGAACACTCACCTCCGGCATCAGACTTTTTTGGAGAACTATACTACACCCATTTGTAAGCACGCTTCTTTATATACACACACATGATACACACATTTTTGCCCTCTGTGCAGCCAATTCATTTTGGATTGAGAGTGGCTGAAGCCAGAGATATCATTATCTAAACTACACTGGCTGTGTGCCACTGGCGGATGGAACTTTGTGACGCCATTCTAGAAGTGTGACTGGCCCTGAGCCGAACAAATCAGAGCACAGATAACATTAAAACATTAATTCATTCACCAAACCACTTAATCCTACTAAGTCGCAGGAAGGCTGGAGCCTATCTCAGCCGACACTGGGCGAAAGCACAAGTACAACCTGAACATCTCACCAGACCATCGCAGGGCAACACATACAACCATTCACACTCACATTCACACCTAGGGGTAATGTGAAACATCCAATTAGCCTAATGTGCTTGTCTTTGGACTGTAACCGGAGTACCCGGAGAAAACCCACACAAGTTTAGGAAGAACATGCAAACCTTCACACAGAAACATCCGAGTCTGGAACTTCAATCCTGGACCTTCTTGCTGTGAGGTGGACAGGCTAACCACTACACCACCCTCAATAAATCACATCAAAATGTAATTACGTTTGATGCTAATGTACAACCTATCACACCAGATTATGTATAATGTACAAATTTATTGTTTCACACGTCCAGGACGACGGTGTCTTGGTGCTGTCAAGTGCTTCGCTGAGGCGTGTTTGCACCTGATCTACTATATGATCGCCCTGATATGGTGAGCATGTGCACTTAGATTTATTACCCCAAATTACTCACTTGACTTAGAGGCAGTACAAGGAACAAAACTCAGTCTGCAATTCAATGTATCACTGATCTCTAAATAAATGAATGAATGAATGAACGAATGAATAAATAAATAAATGAACGAATAAATGAATGAATGAATGAATAAATGAATGAATGACTTGATTGTGTATCTACTGTTTCACTTTTACAGCCAAGATGGCCGCCATCCCGATGATACCACAAGAAGTACAGCCAGACACCAACACAGCTCAAACATTTGGAAAACGTCACTGCCTGAATTACTTTAGTTATTTTACTTAGAAAAAAAGCCCTGCACTTCGGAAACTCTGCAATAATAAAACATCTTCCATTATAATGTACCTCTCAGATTCAGTTACCCTTGCAGTTACACATGTGTGATAATGTGGCAGCGCAACACCAATTCGTAGAAAGTGAAAAAGTCTGAGATCGAATTTTAAGAAACAGAAGGGACACCATTACGAGAGAAATAAAAAAAGATGGTGATGTTCAGTAATATCATGGCACCCAGCACAGGGGTCACTGATACTTGCGTACAGGAGGAAGCAAATGGTTTCAGAAAGACAACGTTACCGATTCCATTTCATTTCTAAGAAATAGCACTAAGTAATCCTAGTATACTTGGGAAGTGAATCTGCGCCTTTAAATGTATGTTCAATGATTGAACAATGGGTTGGGTGAAAAGTTTAGTTCTTAAACATTGATTGTTCCGTACTGTTCAAACCTAAATAAATTTACTGAAGACAATATCCATATAACCTTGAACGATCCTGGGGTGACATGGTGGTGTAGTGTTTAGCACATTCGCCTCATAGCAAGAATAGGGTTTGCGCTCCAGGGCGTTTATGTGTGATTTGCATGTTCTCCCTGTGCTTGCATGGGTTTCCTCCAAAAGTCCCACAATCCAAAAACACGCACATTAGGCTAATCTGCTAGACCCAAATTGTGAATGGTTGGGTCTGGGTGTACCCTGCTTTGGCAAAGTGTCAGCTGAGATAGGCTCCATCCTCCCCGTGACCCTAATTAAGACCCTGATCAGGCAAATTGGCAAATGAGTGAGTGTGTGAGTTAAAAGATCCTTTAAAGGGCGGAGTAGTGGCGCAATTGAATAAACGCTGTACTGACATGTTAGAGATTCTTTGGCTCCAAAAAAGATGCGTGACTATCAACCCGGAGATCACAAGTTCGAATCAAGATTGACGCCACAACCATCCGTGACCGGGAGTCCATGGGAGTTAATTGGCCGAGCTCTCTCAGGAGGGAGGGATCACTTCCCTGTCACTCCCCAACCAATCATGGGTGTCTGTGAGCTCATTCATACGGCGGATAGTGCTTCCCTCCGAGTGTTAGGTCGAACCCAGATACGCATGCGCAGCAGTTTGAAAAGAGGCGGGTGGAGGCGCCGCATGTCACGGAGGGGGCATGAGCGTGCTTACGCCCCGCCCTGGTTGGTGGCGGTTGTGTGATAGTGAGGGAAATACTTGAAGGGTGGAAATTGGATATGACAAAAATTAGTGAAGAATAATTGGGGGGGGTGGGGGGGGGGTTACAGATAGGGACACGTGATAGCTAAAAGTTTGCTTTTAGCAACCCCCCCCCAAAGAGGATCCAGAATCCCCATAATGCACAGCGGCACCATTTCCAAACCTAAGCTCAGAGAGATGCCAAGTGATGCTGCTCTTATTTAGATTACGCATGAACTAAAATAATCTATTCATTAAGCAGGTGGCGGTTTTGCTTTGCACTCTTTTTGTTATCCCTTAATTTAAAAAGTTCCTAACCATCATGTGTGTTTTATACAAATAAAAACAAAAGGTTGTATATTCCAACAGCACTGCTAAGCGCTATTACACAGAATTATTATATATCATCGGCTCATATTAATGCAGAATTGTAATTTCTTTGCAACCTGAGTAAATATTTCTGTAATTACCGAATAAAACCGAAAAAACGCCGAAATTCGCCATAAAAACCCAGTTATCTAACCAGTTAGCAAGTTAGCTCGAAGGTATGAGATGCACCCAAACTGCATCCTTTGCTCTTTACTCACCTTGTAGTTCTTCCAGTGAGCAAAGAAAAGGCTTTATCTTCTCTCGTCTCTCTCACACACGAACTAAAACCGCCCGCAGACTCTCAAATTAATATTAACATTAATGACAACAAAGCTGATTCTCTTAGCTAATGCTATCCTCGCCCCATCTGGACTTCTAGCTCATTCTATGAGTGCTGCAGCTGTATCATAATAGTACCGCCCACCGGCATTATGAGCCAATCACTGAATAGTGATTTCAGGTTTAACCAATCAGCTATCGCCGTGTACTAAACTGAAAGGCGGGGCTAGATATTAAATAGCTTAAATATACCATCAAACAGTAATCTCAGTTTTTAATCAAGGGTCAGTGATTAATCAACAACAGTGAATAAAATTTTTATTTGTGTTTAAAATAAACAGAAGGCATTTCAGAGTAACACGGAGAAAAAAAAACACATGCAACACAATACAACACTTGAAATTTTATTTACTATTTATAAAGTGAAATATTGAAATAAGGATACCATAGCAAAAAAAACAAATCTTTATCAATCCTGGATGTTAAAGTGACATTAGTGTCTCACAACTATTTGTTTTTGAACAACAGATTATATTCTGGTAGTGTTTAAGTGTTATTAATGTATTATTGTACAGTGCATGAGCCAGCAGTCAGAGCAGAGCTTGTGCATGTGAAGGGGTGCATGGCTTTGGAAGGACCTCCTAGGGAAGGGAAGAGTTTAGCTGGAGCCCTGAAAAGATCCCACTTTGAAATTTTGCTAGCTTTTCAGATGACCAACCCCAGCTTTAACCCTACGTTATGAGTACACCATATACCAAAGACGACATCACTGGTACATGCCATAGAAACAAAGTTTTTTGGAAATGTTGAGTAAAATCATTTCTCAACCGCTGCCCTGTTTCACCGGTTCTGTTCATAATTTTTATGGATAGAATTTCTAGGTGCAGTCAAGGTGTTAAGGGGTTCTGGTTTGGTGACCATAGAATCTCGTCTCTGCTTTTTGCAGATGACATTGTCCTTTTGGCTTCATCAAGCCAGGACCTTCAGCTCTTTCTGGAGCGATCCACAGCTGAGTGTGAGGCGACCGGGATGAGAATCAGCACCTCCAAGTCCGAGACCATGATTCTCAGTCAGAAAAGGGTGGACGCTCCCTCCCGGTCAGGAATGAGGTCTTGATCCAAGTGGAGGAGTTTAAGTATCTCGGGGTCTTGTTCACGAATGAGGGAAGGATGGAGTGGGAGTTTGACAGGCGGATCGGTGCAGCCTCTGCTGTAAAGTGGAGCTTGTACCGGTCCTTCGTGGTGAAGAGGGAGCTGAGCCAGAAGGCAAAGCTCTTAATTTACCAGTCAATTTACGTTCCTACCCTCACCTATGGTCACGAGCTTTGGGTAGTGACCGAAAGAACGAGATCGCGAATACAAGCAGCTGAAATGAGCTGCTTTCGCAGGATGGCAGTTCTGTCATCCGGGAGGAGCTCGGAGTAGAACCGCTGCTCCTTCGCGCTGAGATGAGTTGAAGTGGCTCGAGCATCTGATTAGAATGCGGAAGATGATGATGATGATGATGATGATGAGTAAAATCAATCCATCTTATACATTTTTTACAAACAATAGCTATTAACCATCTAGTTTTAGTTTCCAGTAATTTAAATACACAAGCAACACTAAAACTATCAAATCTGGCAAAAGCATATCGTGGTGCAGATTAGTGCTACCCAGTAGCATCAAAAGGCAATTTAATTATTTCACCTTTTAAATGAATATCATATTAATTCATTCAATTATTTATTTATCCATCCACCCATTCATCCATCTTCAGTCATGGCTTTATCCTGGTCAGGGTTGCTTTGGATTTAGGGGCTTTGAATTTCCCCTGGATGGAGAATCACAGGGCACACTCACTCTCTCCGTACAGGATGTCTGTAGCCAAGGAGGAAACTGGAGAGCCTGACAGATTCCCACACAGAGAGCAGCCACAAAAACAATCACAAACTCAGGATTGAACCCTGGAGCTGTGGGAATGCAATACTGGACCATATTGGTGGGACATTTATTTTCTTAGTCCTAACCAGAACTTCAGACTTAGGACAAAAAAAATGTCGCATGACCTTTCATGGACCTCAGTGAAATTCAGAGTTATTTACAGGAATTCAGTTGACGGTGCTGTTCTCACTTTGCACGTCAGGACTAGCAGGTGGAGTCAAGTGCTCCAGTGTCAGAGGTATAGTGACCCAGGGATCGTCCATCTCCACCCCCATGCCATCCTGAGAATCCCCTGCTAACCTGTATCCTGTTCCCCCTGACTGCTCTCGCAGTCTTCCTGCTAAAATCCGTGCTCCAGCTCTCAAAACACTGGCCCTTGTTCTTCTGCTCTCAGCTCTCCTATTTTCGTTCTGTCCTTTATGAGCTCCATGAGTGATCTCAGTCAGAAATCCCAAGCTCTGAGAGGGCAGGCTGAAAAGCGGGAGCCCACGAAAAAGCTCAGGCATGGATCCCCTTTCATTCGGGGGCTCGGTTGGCTGCGTTTCGAACTGCACCAGTGCAAAGCGTTCGCCAGCACGGCCTTGCAGGTAATCGGCAAGAATGCAGCTGAGTGAGGCACTAAAAACATCTGAGCAGTTCTCTTGCCGCTCATTCTTCTCTCCCCTGCTTCGGGACCACTCCTCTGCTCGTGCCCAAGCGGCAGGGGTGAGCACGAGCACCACTTTTCCACCGTAGCACTGCATGCGATGAAGACGTGAGTGCAACCAGGGTACAGGTCCGAGTGCGTTCAGCTCCTTGCGGCTCCACAGCTCCAAAGAGACGCCGAATCCCAGCAAGGAGAGAGACGAGCCTAGGTGGCACACCAGCTCTGCAACAGCACTGTCTGCATCTGGAGGGTACAGCAGCACCACCTGACCATCGCCTACTCTACCTGGAGAGAAGGAGGGAAAAAGAAAGCAGGAATGAGACATTACTCATGGATTAGAATACAGTACAAGCCGATGTGCCTTTATGGACTGAGTACTCACTGCTGACGCTATCCATTTTCAGCCACTTGAACATCCAACCTGCTAATGATACACAATTTAAGGTTTCCTTTAAATAAATTCTGTATATGTGAATTCGTATTTATGCATCATGTATTTGTGCTCACCTTTGAGTAACCCCTGGAGAAAATAGGCTGCCAAAATTACCAGACACATGAAAAGCACAGACACCAACAGATACAAACTCCAATGAGTTCTCGTAGCTAGAGAGAGAGAGAGAGAGAGAGAGAGAGAGAGAGATAGGGAAAGAGAGACCTTTATTTGTAGGTTAGTATTGCTGCTTTTGTCATAAAGACTTCCCTGTGTCCACCTCAGGATTCTTCTGCAAATCTTTCAACACTCTTTATATAGTATGCTTTTCTATAACCCTATACCTGGGTGGCATGGTGGCGTAGTGGTTAGCACGTCCACCTCACAGCAAGGGCCTTGGTTTGATTCCCAGGCTTGGGCATTTATGTGTGGACTTTGCATCTCCTTGTGCCTGGGTTTCATCTGGGTACTCACTCTGGTTTTCTCCCACAGTCTGAAGACATGCATATTAGGCTAACTGGCTATTCCAAATCCCTCTTGGATGTGGGTGTGAATGGTTGTGTGTATGTGTGTTGCCCTGCAATGGTTTGGCAAGTTGTTCAGGAAATACCCCGCCTACGCCCAGTGTCAGATGAGCCCCAACCTTAGAAGGATTAAGCGATTCAGCCAGTGATTGAGTAAGAAAATATGCAAACTCTACACAAAAATGCCCTCACTGAGTCTGGGACTCAAACCCAGCGTATTCTTGCTGTGAGGTGGACGTGCTAATTACTATGCCACCGTAAAAATAGTGAATAAGTGTGTTAGGAGTTGAGTTCAGACACCTCAGACAAAAAGTCTAAAAGTGCTATCATAACGAAAGGGGATCATTTCACTGTATGTGAATCGCTACATTGCACAACTGATGTGATTATAAATATTGGTTGGTTTGGAACTGCATCTGTAACAGGTACACAGTGCTCAAAAGGGGGAGAAAAGGAAAAAAAAACAAGTTATACTTACTTTCAAAAGGGCAGACAAGGTGAAAATGACCTTCGATGTGCTTAACATGTATCTATAAAAAGAAAAGAAATGCTTTGGTATCGGTAGGAAACATAATAAAGTACACTTTCCATCCCATACATGAAATCATTAACATTATGTACCTGCACACAGACTGACGGGTGACGTTCCACTTCAACAAACTCACCTTCTAATTGCTTTAGAAAGAGATGAACAGTGATCATGAGTTATAACAATAACATTTAACAGATTTTGCTTAAATTAAGTGTTTGATTTACTTTCTTTTATTATGGATGTTATTGGGCCGACCATTAAATCAGGGTCTGTGTATATTAAAAAAAGATTCATATCACTGTTCAAAACACATGAGCATGCAGTGATGAATTTATAACTATTCTGAGTATGAAAGACATAAATTCAGTGGAGTGGCTGATTGTCTTATGGCACAGGGTGCCCTCATGTCTGTCATGTCAATTGTAAAAAGCGCAATACTAATAAAACTGAATTGAATTAAATCGAATGGAAACACCTAAAACAAAACTTCTTTATAAACCTAGGAATATAGTCCTGCACACACCCAATGACTCATTTGCGAAATGGCTTAATCCTATTAGGGTCGCGGGGAGGCTTAAGCCTCTCTCAGCTGAAACCAGGCGAAGAAGGGATGCACCCTGAAAAGCTCCCCAGACCACTGCAGGGTCAAAACACACAACCATTACACTTTGCCTAATGTGCATGTCTTTTCATTGTAGGAGAAAACCAGAGAACCCAGAGGAAACCCATGCAAATACAGGCAAAAAATTCAAACTCCACACAGAAACACCTGAGCCCAGGACTCAAACCCAGGACCTTGGATGTGTGCGGGTGACATGGTGGTGTAGTGGTTAGCACGACTGCTAGAGTCCCAGGGTTAGAGTCCCAGGCTCAGGTGTTTCTGTGTGGAGTTTGCATGTTCTCGGTGGGTTTCCTCCGGGTGATCTGGTTTCCTCCCACAATCCAAAGACATGCACATTAGGCAAAGTGTAATGGTTGTGTGTTTTGACCCTGCAGTGGTCTGGGGAGTTTTTCAGGGTGCATCCCTTCTTCCCCTGGTCTCGGCTGAGAGAGGCTTAAGCCTCTCTGTGACCGTAACAGGATTAAGCAGTTCAGCAAATAAGTGCATGAGTATAAAAGTGTCTGTGTGTGTACCCAGTGATCGCTGTTAATCAAGTTCCATTTTGGATGCTGATGATTGAGAACATAACTCCTGCTGTTCCTGAAATCATCTGTTTTTTGACAGTCTTTGTTGGAACCTGAAGTTTTCTTGCAAACATAAATTTCAATGTCAAGTCTGCAGGGGGAAGTGATGTTCCAAACAAGAGCAGTGCTGTTTCTAGCCCTTGATCCATCATGGGTCAAAGACTCCACCACAGACACAGATACATTAGAGACAGACAGAGCTGAGAGAAGAAAAGCAACAAGGTCAAGCTTTTAATTTTTTTATTTCGCCATAAATATTCTAATAGTCTCACAGCACAGTAACTGTGTACCATACCTGTCTTATTAAAAAATGGACAAAACATCTTTCGAGGTCCATCTCCCAACCAAACCTGATTAAAAAAAAAAATTACGTAAAACATTTATTTATAACAGCTAAATCATTCACTCACTCACTGGCAGAACCGCTTAATCGTACTAGAGTAACAGGGAGGCTGGAGCCTATCTCAGCCAAATTTGGGGCACACCCTGAACAACTTGCCAGTACATCACAAGGCCAACGCACACAACCACTCCCACTCCAAACTAGGGCCAATTTGGAACAGCCAGTTAGCCTAAGGTGCATATCTTCGGACTGTGGGAGGAAACTGGAATACGTAACACTGTAATCCCACACAAGCACGGGGAGAACATCCAAACTCCACACAGAAACACCCGGGCCCAGGACTCGCACCGAGGGAATTCGATCTTCTGGCTGTGAGGCGGACGTGCTAACCACTACGCCACCATGCTGCCCTAATTGGCTAGCAGAACATGCTAACCAGTAGTTAGCCTAACACAAGGGACTGTGTTTCGACACAATTTAATTGACTGAGTAGTTTTAAGAAAAACAATGATGAAGCCGCTGATTTCAAAAAATGGGGTTCAGACTCTGTTTTAATAAAACACATGTAAGAAATATCACGTCTAATATAACGTTACCTTAACTCCCAGCATGCTACTTTTTGTTTTTCTTTAATAAATGTAATAACCCTGTGATGGTTCATGGTGCGGTAACATCTACCACAGGAAGGGAATGAGATTTCTTCAGGTCACCTTTTAATGACCGCTTGTCTTTGACCTCAGCATGCCGTGTCAGCAGCGCTCAAATCAAAACGCTTATAACAGGATTAGGTCATAAAAATAAGTAACTATGATCCATTACAGCTCCAAAAAGGAGAAGGAGACTCCGAGAATCAGATTACAGATAGGTTGGGATTATAAAGTGATTATTTGAGGGGTTATTCTCAGATAGTGAAAGATTTGAATAGTGTTTTGAATCCCAGGGTGGAGGAGACACGCCTCCTAACTTCAATGTGGAAAGGAGTGTTGTGGTCTGTGATCAGCTGTGTGATTGACTGATTCAGTCCCCCTCTGGAGCCCTCCTCTCTCTCACTCTTTCTCTCCTTTATTCCTATTTCTCCTTTCTTTCTCTTGCTCTCTCTTCTCTCATTCCCTCCTCTTTGTTCTCTCCCTTTTCATCCTTTCTCTCTTTTTCATTTCTTCCTCTCTGTCTCTCTTGCTCCTTTCTCTCTCTCTCTCTCTCTCTCTCTCTCTCTCTCTCTCTCTCTCTCTCTCTCTCTCTATACTTTATGT
>JAOUQZ010000034.1:7241566-7259819 GCA_028564935.1 Neosilurus hyrtlii
TATATATATATATATATATATATATTACAGTGCAACTTAGCATATAGTCTTAAACAAGTCTCTAAAACACGCCTTGGCAAACGATATGTTCTGATAACGTCTTTCTCCGGCATTCCAAATAAATAAACTGTAGCAGAGAAAATTCTCTCCATTCTACATCATGTGTTCACTTTCTTTTTGTGTTTCTTTCCTGAATGCATTCCTCCTGTCTCTCTTTTCTTAAAGCCAAGAAAGAGCCATTAATAAATCTGGCCCTCGGAGTAAAAAAAAAAAAAAAAAAAAAAAACGGATCTGCTTCTGTAGATTGGAAACCGTTTCTCTGAATCAGATGTTCACCAGTCAAAAGTGTGCAAGGATGCTATTGCGACAACTCAAATAAAAGCATTAAAAGACATGCTCAAAGATGATCTTTGCCAATGGCAACTATATAAAAAGCAACAGTTAAAACTGATATTCATATCATTTAATTTGGAACTTGTATATTTGGATTGTTTTTCAATTCAGCAGTTCATAATAAAGTAGCACTGGTAGCTTAAAAAAAATAGTACAGCATCATTCATGTTACACTGCTTTATTGGTTTCCTCTGGGCAAACTGGTTTTCTCCGACAGTCTGAAGACATGCACATTAGGCTAATTGGCATTAATCTGATATAAACATTTAATAAAGCAAGCATGTCTCACTAGGCTTTTTTTTTCTCTTTTCAAAAAAAGTTAGGAAATAGGGGCTGCAAGACACAGTAACAAAGACAGCATACTTTTCTTTCTTTCTTTCTTTTTTTTTAAAACTATTTATTAATTTTAAATGTGGGTACATACCGAGGCCGACATGGTCAGTGTCGCTCTCACTTTCAGAGCTGGAACTGGAGCGAGGGCTTCGGGGTCTCTTGCGCTGGCGTGCTGTGGTCATCAGGGGAAGTTGTGGAGGTCCTACCGGACTGGAGCTCATTGCTCCAGAGCTGTGCATTCCATCACGTCTTTTAGGAGGGCGGCCTGGTCGCTTCGGTGGTCCTGTGGCCTTTGGGTTCTTTTTGGAGAAGAGGATTGAGGTTCGGCGACCCACTTCAGAAGCCAGTGTAGAGGCTGCAGCAGCGATATCTAATGGGACAGGAAGACAGAGAAGAGTCGTTTAATATCTTTTAAATATGTTTTCTATAATTTTGTGAATAATTTTTGTTCACAGATGATTAATGAGTGCATGTCAAAAAGTATATAGTTGAGTGATGTACATAATGAAAAAAAAAAAGTGAAATGGAACACCTATAAATCTGCATGCTGCATTATTGTGTGCACATATTTGGTGACACCTTTTCCACCAATCTCCTGGCTGCTGCTCTCCCCTCCCTCGTCGTGACATGTGGCTCCAGATGCATGGTGTGCCAGGTTAGAGCCACGATCTCCAGATGCTCCCGATTCCCGGTTGCCTCCACTGGACCCACCATCCCGCTGATGCGCTAGTTTGCGCTTAATTACTGTCATCTCCTTCCTCAGAGCTTTGGCTCGACGTGAGCGTCCAATGCTGTGCTTCCCCGAGCTGACGTCATCGAAACGTGCCTGCAATACCCGTAACTGCTCCTCCAGAGGCAAACGCCGCAGGTCTGAGATAACAGAGAGTAACAGAAGAAACGATAGATTATCAGTCAAGGTGGGGGAAGCTTATATACACCGTTTACCACAAGGCCAACTTACCATCTTCATTAACACAAGGGGACGTCTCTCTTTCCCTGTCCTGCTCTCTTTCTCTCTCCTTTTCCCGCTGCCTTTCTCTTTCTCTCTCCTTCTCTCTTTCACATGGGGATTCAGGGCTGGGCTCTCTGGGCAGGTGCATGCCTGCATCAAAGTCATAGCCAGTTCGCTCTGCCTGTCTCCGGGCCTGTCGTAGGATACCACTGCCTGCTTCCCGCAGCCTCAACGCTGCCCGGTAGAACACGGTGTCCTTGGCGTTGTATTTGAGACAGTTGTTAACGATGAGCAGGAAGTCGGCTTCGAACATATCAAAGCTAAGATAACAATGAGACTCCAGACTTGTCCACATGGTCTGGAAATCCATGGGGCGCTCAATGTGATCCAGGTAGTCAGGGACCTGAGATACACACACACATGTGAATTTCATGCACACATAAAAGGCGCACTCTAACAAACAACTGTATAAACATCACAGTATTGTTTTATCATGATATCAGTGTATGACTTGAGCAGCTAAAAGGAAAATGCTAGAATCTTTCTTATGAAAAAATATGTACTGGTAAACGATATTTGATTTTGTTTTTGTTATAAAAAAAAAATAACGATCACCTGGTGGTTATATACCTTCGAGTTGTAAGGCTGCAGTGACCTTGACCTTTGAACCCCAAAGTCAAAATGGTTCATCCTCGAGTCAAGGGGGACATTTGTGCAAAGTTTCCGAAATTGTTCTCGAGATACCTTGTTTACAAGAAAGGTACACACGAGGCTGCAGTGACCTTGACCATTAACTTCCAAAATCTAATGAGTTCATACTTGAGTCAGAGTAGGCATTTGTGTAAAGTTTACAGAAAATCCCTTAAAGCATTCCTGAGATATCATGGTCACAAGACTGTCCTGGACGGATGGACAACCTGTAAAACCTAACGCCGCTGACCCTGGCTATTGCCTACATGGAGGCATAAAAACTAGTAATACTTCCTTAATATAGTAAGCATTAAAGTCTTGAATTTAGTACAGATATACTGTCTGTGTATATCATCACACACCCCATAATACGAAATTCTTTCAATCTACCAAAAGATAAACAGAGCACGGTTATTGGAATATTTGAGGCACCAGTATTTAATGGTCCAAGCCTATTGTCTTCTTCTTCCTTTCCTGTAAGTAAAACATGTTTGACTGCTCAAACCGCTAGGCTTTTTATGTAGCGCATGGGTACAAACCACCGCAGGGAACACAGCAACAAAAAAATTGTACACACTGACCTACGGGGGCACTACAGTAAAAATAAAAACACCTTTTGGTCCATAACTCCCAAACTGTATATTGTACACTGCAAACTTTCTAACTACTCATTCACTGGAGACTTAATCAACTGGAAACTTCTCCAAGAGTTTTTGCCCACTCTATACAAAAATTTTAGTAGCTAGCATGCTAAATACAGAGTCTTGCATATAGTGGTCATAATAAATTGTATCCACATAAAATGTAAGATTCTTGTTTGGGATAACACTGATGCTTCACATTAAATCTGACAAGTCATTGGCCACTAGGGGGCGCACTAAATATGACAAATCTCAAGAATGTTTCAACCGATTTTTACAAAAATTTGTGGGTATATTGTAGGGCCACCCCTCAGAACAGCTCTACAGTGGTGTTATGATTGCTCAAAGTGCCCATCGCCTATTATTCCAACAAACACAATTTTTAGAATTCACCAGTTAGATTCAATTGGGTTCACTCAATTTTATAGCGTAGAAAGACAACGCTTCATAGGCTTCAAACACCAAGAATGGGACACGTGCACACCGGGCCATCAAGAGGGACTTGCTCTGATGAGCTTGGACCCTCCCTGTTGATAACTGCTTGCAGTTTTAGTTATTTACTGAAATCACTATCGTGGAATTCGTTATGAACATCACCCACATTAAAGTCAGGAAAAATGTATATACACGCTCTACTGGCAGGACAGGACGTCTGGCTTTATACAACTGAATAATAAAATCCTTAAATGCCTGATCCTGAAGAAGAAACAGTGAGCAATACTCAGGTGTAACACTGAAGTATGTGTGTACCTCATTCAGTGGCACAGGCTCAGTGAAGAAATTGTTGGTGTCTCGTTCTTGCAGCTGTTCAAGTGTACTCCTCAACAACGATAGGAATGGCGTCAAATGCATCTCCAGGGCTAACTGCTGGACTTTAAGCTACAAAAATACAAAACAGCGTCGTAGTTGTTTTTGTTTTACTTATAAAAGTACAGAGTCAGAAAAGCCACTCACTCACTCACTCGTTTGCCAAACCGTCTAATACACCTGGCTGAAACCTATCCCAGCCGACTCTTGGCAAAGGAAGGGTACCCCCTGAACAGCTCACCAGACCATCGCAGGGCAAACACACAACCAATCATTCACACTCAATTTGGAACAGTCAATTAGCCTAATGTGCATGTTTTTAAATTGTGGGAGGAAACCAGAGCACTTGGAGGAATCCCACACAAGCACAGGGAGGACATGCAAACTTCACACAGAAACGCCCTTACCGAGCCTGGGACTCAAACACAAGACCTTCTTGCGGAGAGGCGGCTGTGCTAAACACTACACCACCGTGCCGGCCTCATAAAACTTCAAGGTTTTAGAAACTGTCTCTCACCGCCTCCCTCTTGAGTTTCTCTCTCTTACGAATCAGCTCAACCAACAGTCTGGCTCTCTCCAGGTCATGTCGGAGTCTTTGCCATGCTTTCAGCTGTTCTTTCAGCACTGTATGCTTCTCCTCGCCATCTTTCTGCAACACATACAAGTTTCAGCAGGACACATAAGTAAATATTTAGTTGTTATACATACTGCTTTTAAGCAAAGTACACAAAAATGTTTACTGACTTATAAAAGAATGTGGTGTGTTTAACATGCATCCTTATACTACTAATAAAATACCATTAAGTTACACCATGTTAAAATCTAATTCAATGTATAGCAACCCCCCCCCCCCCCCCCCCCCCAATAAAAACAGAAATGTGTTCTTGTCACAGAGCACTGAGTGTTTACACAACTTCCACCGGGATTAACAAAGTATTCTGATTCTGATAAACACAGCATTCCTGTGAAAACATTCCCTGGCCTTCGCAAGGAGACAATAAATGAAAGCTTTAGTGCGTAATGAAAAAGTGGTTGGTAATGGAAGACATTTAAGACCTCAGCTGACTGGCCATCCAGGGGAAGTTCGTTCCACCACCTGGGCACCAGCACGCTTGAAGCTTGACTTCCAGGAGTTCACTGAATCGAGCTGGACGTTTGAACGGAATGCGGTACAGAGTGGGGTGGATAAACGGGTTAAGCTAGACTGGGGTGAATTTTTTTCTGCTTTTTGCATGCATCCGCTACAGGGAAACCAGTGTTGATTGTTTTGGGACAAGGTGGTAGTCCAGGGGTGTCAAACTCATTTTCACTGAAGGCCACATCACTATGGGCCAAATAATCACTGAATATCTATTAAAAAAACGAAATCTGCATGACAAAATGATTTGTTTAGGAATTTGTCCACTTTTCCTTTATTCACATTTCATTCCTAACAGTACCTGACAGCGATGATTAGCTGTTTATTTGAAACAGGTTGCTGCCACCTAGAGGATGGATGACGAATTAGGTTTCATAGTAATGACTGCTGCAAAGAGTGTATGATAAGCAGATCAGCATAAGTATACCAGATGTGGCCCACAGGTAGTCCAGTATCAAAGTTACTCACTCACTTATTTGTCCAACTGCTTAATCCTATTAGGGTCGCGGAGGAGGCTGAAGCCTATTTCAGTCGACACTGGGCAACAGCAGGGTATACCCTGAACACCTCGCCAGACCATTGCAAAGCCAACACACAAAACAATTCAGACCTGGGGGCAATTTGGAACAGCCAATTACTAATGTGCATGTCTTTGTACTGTGGGAGGAAACCAGAGTACCGAGCACAGAGGGGAAAATGCAAACTCCACACAGAAACGACTGAGACTTGAACCAAGGACCTTACTGCTGTGATGCAGACATGTAATACAGCAGCTGACCGGAATGCAGTGGAATAAGGCAAACAAATATATATAATCTAGATTTGTGTGTCTTTAATTACTACGATCAGAGTACAAACACCGTACCACCTGTATACAGTGTACACTGACCGTGGTTATAGAAGGAACAGGCTCAACATTGCGTTGAGACTGTAGGTGTGTCTGAAGGCGACGCAGTAGAGGGACGCCGTTTCGACTCTGCCTCTTCAGAGTCCAATAGGCGTGCAGCCTCTGCATGAACTGACTCTTCCTGGGTACTGTCAGATTGGATGTGATCTTGCTTAGCCTACAGAGACGAAATGAGGGAGAGAGTGAGGATGAAGAGAGAAAAAAACAATGCAGATGAATTAAAAAAAAGGGAAAAACAGTAATACAGTGGGTGAGTTAGTTAAGCAGTGAAACAACCGTACATGAAATCGGTTAATAGAACTTTTTCTTTTTTATATTTCCTGCATTATATTGTTCGCCCATTGTTTAATGTTCCTAATGAATAAAAAACTACTTGAGATTAGATTTATTTTGGTATTTCAAGGGGCTTCAATAACAAAAATATATATATATCCTGAATAATAAGGTTAATAAGATTTGTTGAAATGAATTTCATAAAAAAAATAAAGTTGAAATAAGGTCACCATCAATTTAAAAAAAAAAAAAAAAGTTAAAATTAGTGTTAATAATTATGGTCATTTCAGATTTTTGTGTCAAAAGTGGATCTCAAGTGGTGCACCAATCAGATGCGCAACTATCAACCAGGAGATTGCAGGTTCAAATCCAAGTTGATGGAGCAGCCACCTGTGACCGAGAGTCCATGAGAATCGAGTTCTCCCGGGACGGCACACACTCACTTCCCTGTCTCTCACGGTGATCACCAGCAAAATCATGGGTGTCTGTGAGCTCATTGTGCAGCAGTTTTAATTTCCAGACCTATTTCTGGACGTCCGTGGGTCAGTTTTGAAATCATTGTATTCATAATATTTGTTGCTCTGGTCATTTAGTGACAGATACGGAGACCAAAAATAAATCAGAGTCTCTGTCATTTTATGTCAGCTGTCAAGTTCAAGAATCGATGCTTCAAGAAGCTGTGCCCTGATTGGTTGAGTGCTATCCTTTCGAGGATGAAGCATTGCAAAAGTCAAACCTGTGGTGCTGCTTTGCGGCTCACAAAATTTCATCTTTGATGTGCAAGTGTTCATTAAAATTTAAACGAATCACACAATGAACATGCTCAGTGTGAAGAGGCCCCAGGTCTGATGCAAAAATTTTAATATTCCACAATATATATATTTTATCCTCGTTTTTCTCTCGAGTGAGTGATGTCATCATGTATAGTGATGAAGACGTTACAGACATGCGTTCAAGAAGGTGAACTTTGACGGATTCCCATTGTTGGAACAGAGAAGACAACAGGGAGTGTTTATGAATCTCATTTACAAGATGGGTTGGGATGCTGGGTAGGAAGAAACTACACAGTGTTCATGGTTTTTTTTTGTTAATTCACGGGTGAACTATAGCCACTCCGCTCCCAGACAGCGGTAATAGCAGAGGCCTGCCACTACACCCGAGGAAGTTTTGCTGGCTTTTCTGCTTATTATTTTTTTGGGTAACATCAAACCCTGAAAAAAGATCTAACTTGAGAGCTCGGGTAAATAATTTTCACGACAAACAAGATGGAGCTGTATGGAATTTTTTATCACAGCGAACTTTACTGTTCCAGGTGGACCCTAAGTCTAAGTGTGAATGATTGGCTCTGCGATAGATTGGTAAGGTGTTCAGGGAGTACCCCGCCTTCACCCAGTGTTGGCTGAGACAGGCTTCAGCCTCCATGTGACGTAAGACGTACATAAACACATATACTGAAGTGATTCTGCGTGAGTCTTCTGTCACAAAATTCGGACCTGAAGTGCAGGGAAGTTATATGTTCATTAAAAATGAAAACTGGAATCACATGATTACGTGATGTGCATTTTTCATTATTATTATTATTTTTTTTTTTTACACACACCTGTGTGGTGGTATGCATGGCACAGACACTATGGGTGCAGCTGCTCTCTTCTCTGCTAGGATCTTCCTTGCCCTCTTTAGCTTCCGTCTTGATTTGGCCTTTGCCCTTTTAGCCCGCTCCTCTCCGACTCCACCACCATCCTCCTCATCTTCATCCTCTGCCTCACTGAGAGAGGAGCCACTCCCGGTTCCACCCCCCAGCGGACGGGCTGTACCAGGTGGAGTGTGAACGTCACAGTAGGCCGTCTTGCGCACGCTGAACGAGGTACCGTTGGCGCCCGTCTCACGCACAGGCTCCATCTTCATGTAGAGCCCGGCTTGCTGTGCACAAGTCACATGGAAAGCCGTGTAACAGTTTGCCTTGTGACACTGGATACATGCACCAGCCCCACGTTGTTTACATATGTAGCATGTCAGCTTCCAGCGTGCCGCTGGGATGTGCTCGATGCTGTCGATTGGCTCCAGGAAGACTGTGTTGGCGAAACAGACCTGCAGCAGTAAAGTGAGAATGAACAGATGGGAAATGGACAGGAAATAGTTAAAACGTGCTAAAACAGCAATGCCTGACTAAAACAATAATGTTTTTAGTCATTGTGTGTTTATGCTCATACAACTGCAACTGTAAAACACCCTGGCATGCATTAAAAATAAATAAATAAATAAATAAAAACTGTCAGAGATCTGGACAATATCATTCTAGAATCAAAGCTCTGAAGAGTTCTCACAAAAAAGATAACAATTCTGAAGATCAGCGCTGAAAACTAATCTAGTATTCATGATGTTTTGGGGGCGGCACGGTAACGTCCCAGGCTCGGCGAGGGTGTTTCTGTGTGGAGTGTGCATGTTCTCAATGTGCTTGTGTGGGTTTCCTCTGGGTACTCTAGTTTTCTCCCACAGTCCAAAGACATGCACATTAGGCTACTTGGCTGCTCCAAATTGACCCTAGGTGTGGGTGTGTGTATGAATGGGTGTGTGTGTGTGTGTTGGTGAGTCATTCAGGGTGCACCGCTCCTTTGCCCAGAGTCGGCTGAGACAGGCAACTTGAGAAGGATTGATAAATGAATGAGTAAGGTTGGGTTTTGTGTTTTGTGTGTGTGTGTTTGTGTGTGTGTGTGTGTGAGAGAGAGATTAAACATATAGGTAACTGTATCGAACAAATACACCACCGACCCGCCAAAGAAAAAACCACCACCTGGATTTAAATAAGCAAATAGGCAAGTGCCTTTGATTGCATAATTACTGCAGTGGTTAATATATAGCCTTAACTGATGCAGTGAGTACCTTCTCATATCTTAAATTATTGTGGAAAATATATCAGAAAGGTCAAAATTTTGGCCTGCATCAAGCGAAAAAACAAAAAAAAAACCTTAAGCAGATTCCTGAAATGATTAAAAATTGAGATCACGATAGATATCCCTATTGATAGGTGTCTGAGGCTGGTGTTTTAAGAGTAGTGTGGCTCCTTTGAGTGCTAAATCAACTCCAGCCCTGGAGGAAAAAAAGAAATAAATCTCCCCTGCATTTCCCAACTACAGTCTGAAGCAAAAAAGGAAAGGTTAACACTGAGGTTTTTAATCACTGTATTTTACTTGATTACTGCCTTCATTTGCATCACTTGTCTTGTTAGTTTAATTATCCGCTTAACAAGTTCATGTTCCGTGTTTCTATTCATGTTTCATGTTGTTTTGCTTGGTGAAAGTCTGTCTGCCTACTCAAGTTGGATTTTTATTCTGTGAAAATCTTAGTGACTGTGTATGAGCCTCTATTGTTGAGTTTCTTTTTTTATTGGACACAGGGCTCTGGGGCTCTGGTCAGGAACTTCACTATTAAAACTTTGAAGGGGAGTGTTGAACTGGTATCGCAAAAAAATATAGTTGGAAACCAATCTTGAATGGCTGAGATCCCAGATCACCTATTTATTTAAAAAAATTAATGGAAAAACTCACAGCTAAGTAACGAGAACTTACAGGACTGGGTCTAAACAGATATGTGGTTATAAGAAAACCAAGTATCGGAGGGAAGAATCAGAATTTAAGGCTTCAGTTTACTAGGGAATATAAAAACGGGACTCTGGAAAAAGGTGCAAAAGAGGCAAAAAGGTCATGTGGTCTGATAAGTCTATGTAGATTTACCGTCTACAAATGGAAGCATATGAAATGATGTACCCATAATGCATAGTCCATCCTGTATTAGCCTCTGGAGGCGGTGTTATGATATGGGGTTGGTTCAATTAGTCAGGTCGAGGCTCAGCAACATTATGAGGCAATAAAATAAGGTCAGCTTATGACATGAATAAAAGCAATCACATAAATCACCAGGCTTTTTCATTCATGGATTTTTTTTCTTCTTTGATCTCTCAATCAAATTCCAAGACATCGATACTAGGATTCATTCGGCTCCAGCTGAAAAATAATTGTTCACGGAGCATGAGACATAAGTTTTCACTGATGGAGTCCTGACCTTAACTCCACTGAGAATTTTTGGGATATGCTAGAGAAGTCTTTACGTGGTGGTCCGACACCCCACCCCTCCCCCTCCCATAAACAACAAAACTTTTTGAAGGTGTTTAGCTGATCAAAGGTGCATTACTACTCTACATGAGCCTGAATATTCATACAAACCACAAACTCACCTCAGGTATCCACAATGCACACACTACATGTGCCCAGCGTGCGTCATCAGTCTGCTTGAAGGCTCCTCCCTTATTAGGGCAAAGGGCACAGTCGACGGCACGGGAGGGCGACTGCAGGCAGCGACGGCAAAGCCACTGTCCCTCTGGGATGTAAGGCACCCCGTAGCACTCCTGGTGTACAGCTAGGTTACACATGTCGCAGAACAGTATAACGTTGCTGTTTTGGCACTCGCCGTCATTGCAAATGCAGCACACAGCATCCTCATCAATCAGTGCATTCGGCTCGCCCTGATCAAAACAAGGTGATAGAAGAGAGCAGACAGAGTCAGTGAGAGACCGTAAGGCTAAAATCCTTTTACATATACTAGCTAAAGCTGAGCGTGGTACATTTTCAGCTGTATACACAAACTGTTAGATTTGTTGAAATGGTTTGAGGCTTTGGAAGGACGTCCGTGGGCAGGGCAGGGTTTAGCCAGAGGTTTACCCTGAAGAGATGTTCAGGAAACGTCCTTGCTGAGCCCGGGACTCAATCCCAGGACCTTCTTGCTGTGCGGCTAGCTTGTTAACCACTACGCCACTGTGCCACCCCATGCCATTTATTATTGCACGCATGCTGTAATGGCTGATTGGTGTCATGGTATGCCGGTATAAAATCCAAACCTTAAATTCAGGAGTCGACCAAATGCCCAAGCAGACATTTTAAATTAGAATGTACAGGCGGCAAAACAAAAATAATCGAAAGGCTGTCAAACCTTGTTGTGGCTCTCAAAGTAGGACTCCTTTTCTAAGCGATCCATCAGGTACTCAAACACCTCCTGAGGAATCTGTGTTACTCCATCACTACGCCTTTTGTCATTCATAATGTCCAGCCAGATGTAGTCTTCCTCATCGATGTCATACTCCACCTCCTCATCCAACTCCTCCACGGATTTATCGATGTACCTGTGAGTGGGGAGGACAATAGAACGTATTAGCCAAGAGAAGCGGGAGAGTTACTGCTATGGGATTCCTGACTGATGTGTCATTCACACCACAACAGACTTGATCTGCACTCCTTTCTCGGCCCTGATCCCGACACTGCCAGCTCGCGTGCAAACAGAACACCATACCTTGTAATAGTTCACAATCGAATTTCAACCTCAATTGAAATGTTGAATGGAGATTACATCACTCATTCATTGCATTGGATCTGGAGCCTATCCCAGGAAAACAGATTGCGAGGCAGGAACCTAAGGGAAATTGAATAAACCCAATTCACCTACTCACATTCGTAAGATGGAAGAAACCTGTAGAAAACTAACATTAACAGAAGGAGCATATGAAAAACTCCACACAGGCACGACTTGCAAGCTGTGAGAAAATCCTACGTGGTGCTATACCACCAAGTTGCCCCACACAGATTACACCCTCTGTATATTATGGGGCCTGCTCTTTTATGTCATGCCCTGCTATCAATGAAGCAAATAAATTTTATTTACTGAATGAATTATTTTGCTAAAAAAAAAAAAAAAACGTTTAGGTTGAAAGGCCAAGAAAGCAACATTCTAGTCCTCCCTCCTACAACAGAGTTCACCATTCCTTTATTTAAAATTTTCCTGACTTTCTCATCACTAGTTTCATCTGACATTCCCATGCACCAGCCATCTCTTCACCATCATACAATAATTAATAATGGCGCTCCGGCGCTCCACACTAACGCAAATATCATAAAGCCTTGATCTCGACTTTGAAGTGTCCGTGCTCACGTTCCCACACAACCTAATAAACTGGCGGGAAACATAAACCGTTGGCGCTAAGTGCCCTTGTACTTCGCAGCTTATTCTCTTCCTTTACGTAAGCATGTTTCTGTAACCTCACACGTGCAAGTATTTTATAAGCTCTACTTTTACGCAGTAGATAAACATTTATATTATATAGATTAAGGTACTACTTAAAACATTTACCTCCCTATAGACATTTCTTGATCGGGGTTTGCTTTTTACTGCCTTTGTGATTTCCACATTCACTTGACACGTGTCTTGTTGGTTTAATTATCTGTTTAACAAGTTCATGTTCTGTCAAGCTTCTAATTTCTGCCATTGCTACACAAACATTTATTTACCTGCATTTCTGTCTGCCTACCTGAGCTGACTGTGAATTTATTCTCTGCAAGTCTGAGCAGTGATGTATGAGCCTCTATATATAACTCAACTATATACAACATCCTTATTGGGATTCCTGTGGTGGGCACACGCAGACAACTGACAGGACATGGGACAACCATTCAGGCCAATTTCCATGACTATGGTGCTCCACTTGGGGCCTCCGGTATGAAATGGGGAAGGTGAGAGCTGGTACTTTTTGTAGCTCATGAACGTTATTTGCCCTCTTCTGCATGCATAAGCTTATACATGCACATGACTGGCTGGTGCCGCAATGAATTACATGAAATAAAAAGTATAACCATCAAACTCATTTACAGAACAATGTTGACTTCGGAGAACAAGTCAAGACTTAAAATCGTGACCTAGGTGTGTTTCACTGCTGTGTTTCATGCTTCATACATTACTTTCTTATATCTGTACAATCTGATACATTTAACTACTGAACCAGTACAGCACATAACTCGCTCTCTGCAACAGCGTCAGCTTTGCGATAGTAGAAAAAACAAGGCCATTCTTTACCTGTAATAAGATGTTGGTCTTGGTGGTGCATCAGGCCTGTCTTGATCCAGCTCTCGAAACACAGCCTCAGGTAGCTTAACAGCCGGCCCTGGTGGATTCCCATGATGATGCATGCCATCCTTCTTCTTTTCTTTGCTCTTGTGCTTGCCCGCTTTGGGTGTCGCACCTGCTCCTTTACCCCCATTAGCTGCCGCTGGGGTGTCAGGTCTGTCCTTTCCATTGGTTCCACCTTCGCTGACCCCGTTCTCACCATTGCATGTTGTGGACCCACCGACTCCATCATCAACATCGCTGTCCTCCTCAGACACCACATCAAGGTCCTCAAAGATACTGAGACGGTGCACTTTTCCATGGAGCTCCAGCTCCACCATGCGCTGAGCCTGAGCGTAGGTCATCGTGTCTCTCCCAGGAGAATGCGAGTGGTCAGAGTTATCTGCTGGGCTACCTGGCATTCCACCATGACCAGGCATACTGTGGGTGTTACCAAGTTCAGAGCCATCTCCTGAGGCGGGTAGTGAGGAACGAGCAGGGCGACCTTTGCGCTTCTTCTGCGGTGTTCCTTGGGCAGAGGGTGGGTTGTCATGGTCATAGTGGTACAGATGGTATTCGATACCACTGTAGCTCTTATAGACCTTGCGGCACGTCTCAACCGGACATTCGTATGGTGGTTTGGTGGCACGCAAGTTGTGACAAAATGTTTTCACATCAAAATCCAGCCCCATGCTGTTGGCGAATGTTATTTCAGCTTACATCTAAAAGATGAATAACAGGAAAAGTGTTTTGTTTTCATCACAACAAAATCTTTATAAATAGCTAAAAAGAGACTGGCACATAGCAGTCATTTTTACAGATGAAATAAAAGAATGACAAAAGGGGAGAGACAATTACTATTATTATTATGCATTACATTATATTATATAACATTATATTATTACAGTCTCATTAATAAAAAAGGTTAATAAATGAGTACTAAATTCAGATACCGCCACCAGGCACAAATGCATTATTATAACCTGGCACAGATATAATGAAATGTCTCCCCCTAGTGGGCGTCTGATGAATGAATATTTTGCTCCATATTAAAGAATAGGAATTTTTCAGGATTTCTGGAATTCTTTTAAACATGATCCAATGAATGGATCACATCTAAAATTATTATTTGTTACAGGTTCCACACCCTACTATTAAAAAAATAAATGTTTGAATTATTTTGCACACAAACTGACAAAACCAAACACAGGTGAAAACAACTTCCTGGCAGGAGAAACGACTGGAAGTAGAAATGAATATATACATGAACAAATTGCTTAGTATTAATCAATCAGAGGTGTAATGAGGCATGTTTGTACTGGTTTCTGCCATGTGCTGCTAGCAATGAACTCAACACGCTGAGATTTAACTCGATGTTTAACAGCCTTACTGAGTGCACAGAGCATTATCTGTGCTGGAGGCCATTAAAAATGTGTGCGAGGTACTTTAACTTGCATGGATCTGTCTCAGTGCTTGCAATACTGAAGAGTTCTGACGTAAAACACTTTCTTGGCACATATACCTTCGCTTCATCACTTGCTTGCTCATAATACTTTGTATGCACAGAAGTGAAGCCTCGATCCCAATAATAAAAAAATCCATAAAAGACAGGGTTTGCCAGTGTTGGATAAGAAGCACTTAATGACCTGCACAGACTCCCGCTCTTGGCTAATGGAAAACCGAGAACAAATTTGGACGTTACATTTTACAATCTAGAGTAAAGCCTGCCCAGAAGACTGGACACTGGCTAACTTCATATTAACGTTATTTCCGTGGAACAGGATGTTCAACAACCACACGGTCAGAGACAGGTGTCCATATACATTTGGCCATATAGAATAGTATTACTTGTGGTTAGCACGTTCGCCCCACAGCAAGAAGGTCCTGGGTTCGATTCCCAGGCTTGGATGTTTCTGGGTGGAGTTTGCATGTTCTCCCCATTCATGCATGTGTTTCATTCATGCATACTCTGGTTTCCTCCCACAATACAAAGACATGTACATTACTCTAACTGACTGTTCCAAATCGCCCCTAGGTGTGAGTGTGAATGGTCGTGTATTGCCCTGTGATGGTCTGGTGACCTGTTCAGGGTGTACCCCACCTTGGTCCAGTGTTGGCTGAGACACTGACTGACTACAACCCTAATAGAGGATTAATTGGTTCACCACCACAGTTTGAAACGAGTTTATGAAAAGGTCATAGGTCATGTTCAAGGTCAGCAATTGTTTATAATGGCTAGGTAACAGCTGATGGGATTTGAGCGCCTCTGGTTAACGCTCTCTTATTAACATGAAACAAATTCAATTGTATGTACTTGGAAAAAACCTACATATGTATATAAGTTTGTGAGTGCGTGTGTGTGTGTGCGCATTGAACCTTTTTAAAAAAAAAAAAAAAAAGTACAGGCAATGTATAGGACTGATACCAATATTAGTAGCGTGCTATACAAGTCCATTATTGGTTGATGACATACATAAGAAACAGTTTAAGGTATTTGAAAGCACTAGAAGTTGAAAGTGACATTTTAATGAAATCCAAAAAGCTAAAAAAAATCAACTATGAAATATATCAGGAAGCAGAGATTCTTGGGGTCCAAGCGAGCAGTAAGATAAGAAAATAGACGAGAAGAAGAAATAACGGACTTCATTCATTACTTTGGGAGACAGGGAGGCTGGAACCTAATTTAGCCGACTCTGTGTGAATGCAGGGTACACCCTGGACAGTTCGCTGGGCCATCACAGGGCCAACACACACACACACACACACACTGACACCTAGGGACAAAATGGAACAGCCATTTAATCTCGTGCTTGGCTGTGAATTCGGAAACCAGAGTACCCGAAGGAAACCCACACACGCATGGGGAGAACATGCAAACTCCACATGAAAACACCCTCGCTGAGCCCGGGAATTGAACCCAGGACCTTCTAGCTGTGAGTGGAGTAAGTGGATTGGAGTGATGTCACACGCTCAGACGTGGTGCTGTCACAGCGAGGGAATGGAACACGGGAAGATGTCATGGTGGCCGGATAATATTAATAATAGAAGCAATGGGGGTCCATGCTGAGCCTAATGATCAGCAAGTTCGAAATAAATTCGCAAATGTTAAGGCGCATCACTGTCAGGACGTTTTGTAAGCTTCAAACATTTCTTTCGACTCTGTTCTTGAAACGATGGAATGGATGTGAAAGTTAAACTGAAATGTCAAACCCAATTTTCCAGAAATAACTCCATCAACCTCAAGCAAGCAAGAGTAAAAAACCCCTCAGAGATGAACACTGCTACAACAAGATGAAAACAGAACAACAGAGACAATTCAAGCTTAAATAAAGGACACGGGAGTGGCGTAGTGGTTCGCACGGCGGCTGGACGGTGCCGGGTCTGGCTCTCGGGCTCAGCTCGGGCGTCCCCGGGTGGAGTTTGCTTCTGATGTTCCCCCGGTCTGCTTCCTTGGGTCTCCTCCGGGTACTCGGGTTTCCTCCGACAATCCAAAGACAAATTGCCCCTCGGTGTGAGTGTGAATGGTTACATGGTGTGCCACGCTGTCCAGTTTCTGCCCAGAGTTGGCAGCCTCCCTGCGGTTTGGTAAACGAGTGAGTGAAGGACTGTCCATAAGGTCAACATTAAAGTCTTTAATGGGTTCAAAACATCCAGAAAGTATTAGCCAGGTGTTTCTTGTGAGTGCAATGAAGTTACACAGGTGCTCCCTCTCGCCTGGTGGCATGTAAACAAACAGCTAGCAAGGTTTAAGACCCTCGGGGGAACTTTTTTTTCCCCACCTTGTTGCTATTAAAAAGCTCCAACAGCTCAGTATGTGTGAGGACACTAAGTGTAGCAACATAGTGTCACTACAAGGGACTAGAAAGCTGCAGCAGAGCACCAGGTAACACTGTATCTCTCCAGTAGCTGCTTGAACCGCCGTATCAAACACTTTACTAGCTTAACCCGCACCTTTTCCACACCACACACACACACACACTGTCTCCCCAAAACATGCTTCCACTGCATCAAGCTGCATTTCTGACCAAACTGGCTAACACTCAGGCTAACTGCTCTCCTGCACCACAAAAGCAACCACCTGCATTTCATATCCGTGCAACCACCATGCGCACAGGCTGTACTACACATGCACGGTGGACACATTAAATATACCCTCTTTAACCGAGAGAGAGAGAGAGAGGGAGAGAGAGAGGGAGGTATGAACCGAACAACACTCACTACTCCAGGCGTTTGTCACCCAACACAGCGCGAGCTCCAGCCGCCACTTCCGTCCAAGCAGCTTCAGTGAAATTTACATCCAGCTTTTACTTCCGTATACAACCACGAGTCTGGTCTAAGGTGCTTGAAAAGGAGTTTAAAAGGAAAAGAAACCCAATGGAAAGGCAACGAGGGTGATTTAACTGTAAACACAACAATCCAGGAACTGACTACAGGGAACAAAAGGGGTTCGACTGGATGCCATGAGCGCGTGTTGGTACATTCGCCATTAGAACAACATGGCCTTCAGGGACTTAGAAAAAAACCCCGTTGCCTTTAATCCTAGAAAATTCACTTGTTATTATACAGAGATGACGCTCATAAAAGGTGAAACGCATTCCCCGGACAAACAGGAGAGAACCCCGCCTCGTCCCGTCTTGTTTTGAACTCTTCCCGACTTTCACATTGCTCCTTATAATAATATAAAGATTATTCATTTAGCTATTCTTCCAAAGGATTTTTCTGGGTGAACCTATTTCGAGATGGGCTGAAGATTCACGTGTTTTATATAAAACGCATTTGGTTGAAATAGGAAGGCGCCCTCGTCACAAAATAAACACATATTTCCGACTCGTTATAAATATATCACACGAATCTGCGAGCGCGAATCGAAAGGCTGGACAAATCCTCTGCACCATGTATTTAACATGAGAACATTTCGAGCCTGGCCGCCAGAGGGCGTAATATCTCTCTCTCTCTCTCTCTCTCTCTCTCTCTCTCTCTCTCTCTCTCTCTCTCTCTCTCTCTATCTATACATACATACATATACACACATATATATGTGTGTATGTGTATATGTCTATATATATGTGTGTGTGTGTGTGTGTGTATATATATATATATATATATATATATATATATATATATATATACATACATGTGTGTATGTATATTTTTATATGTATATATGTATATGTCTATATTTATAGATGTCTATA
>JAOUQZ010000034.1:7266117-7281239 GCA_028564935.1 Neosilurus hyrtlii
TACACACACACGCACGCACGCACGCACGCACGCACGCACACACACACACACACACACATGTAAATATTTTTCAGATCGGTGAACACTAATGAATGTAGCAAATTTTGGATTCACTTACTTTTCTGCCAAACATTGCCGAAAATCAGGGTTCGCCCCGTCATTTTGAGATATTTAGTGACAATTAACAACATTAGCACAAAAAATATGTGCAAGTATTTGTGAAGAACAGTTGGTGAACATTAGGGACTGTTAGCCAATGCTAGCCACAGTGTTTGTGATGAAGACAAGGATAGAAGAGGAAGAGAAAGAATGATTCGTGGACCCAATCCTATAAAAAGGTGAGCATACCCTCCCCAGCATTGTGTTTACTACTTGGCAAACCAAAAATAACTTAAGCAACCCATGTTAGAACTGTTCTGAGAAACGGTGCTTGAAAGATAAATTCGCTAAGGAAATTTACAATATTCAAAATTTGTTTGCGACAAGAAAAACATTTACAGCATTTGGAAGACGCCCTTATCCTTATCCGCCCTTACATTTAGCAGTTTTATTCAACTGAGCAATTCAGGGTCAAAGGCCTTGCTTAAGGGCCCAACAGTGGCAGCTTGGTGGTACCGGGGCTTGAACCCCTAATATCTGGATCAGGGCCTTAACCACTGAGCCACCACTATCAATCGAAAAACTGTTTGCAGTCCTAAAAAACCTTTTACGAATCCTGACAAAACCCAAAATTGTCTACATTCATCAGCATTCACCACTCCGTGAAATTCTAGCTTTAGTAGATTTTGAACCTTGCGCAGGTGGCACAGCTACTGTTGCCCACCTTAGTGATTCATATACTGGACCACCTGTCATTCAAGCAGCATTAGGGGGAAACAAAGTCTAAAATCTATTATATTAACAAATGTAAATTAAATATTGCACCACCCTTTTACCGCAAATATACAATACATCCAACTTAAACATCAATAAAAGAAAAAAAATTAAATACAACACATCTAAACTCACTCTAGTTAGTGTATGGCTCACTATGGAGTTTCATGGCATGCTCAGGTCACCACAGGACCTCCTCTTTCTCCTGGTAGTGCATAAGGCTCCTGAAGAGGCTATTCTCACACCTCTTGCTTTTCATGGGATTTTGAGTTCAATTGCACTTAAATATGTGAATCCAAACTGCACATCCCTCATGTTACAATTTCAATGCTACTTTAAATAGTGTGTTCCTCTGTGGAATAACTATTCCAACTCCTAAACAAAGCTTAATCTGGACTAAATGTTGTAAACTTTACAGTGACCATGCAAAAAGTTGATCTGCCCTCATACAGACGTTTTCAAGCACCGCATCAAATAGATTTTTCAGTACCATGGCCTCGATCAATGTTAAGGTATCAAAAACATGCAAGTGGCCAGTGTTTGAGGTCACGATTACAGAATAAAGGTTTGCGAGTCTTGGAGTGTGCTTGTAATGTGGGGATTGTAAGGTCAAAAGATCTCTGCAGACATTTTTGGTGACCGTGAGTACTATGTGGTGTTTTGTCTGAAAAGCTTTAAAGCTGTAAACAATATTGGGACAAAGATAGGTATTGCAACAAACACAATTTTCTTGTGACCCAAAAGGATTTCCATGGAGAAATCGAAACTCTCAAGGCACTACATCCCACCCCCCCTTGATGCTTTTTTTTTTCTGTATCTTGAGTGTGGTCAGATACAACATTCAGTGTACTCGTGCAAAATTTCATCAACCAACAGGTTGGAAGTACCAGAGTCACAAAATTTCGCATCAAGTATGGATTTCCTTTTACAAATAGATGTGTAATCAATCTTGATACTATCTCTATAATAACTTGTCTTTTTTTTCTTTTTTGAAGTTTGTCTGTCTTGGCTTTACCAAACCTTACTGAGTTGATGTGAAAAAGACGGACAGTGAGTGACCATAAAATTTGACTCACTATGGCTGTAGAATTCATAAAGACCAGACAAATGCAGCATTACTTGCACTTGTTCAAGCATGTACACACACAAACACACATAGACTATATACAAAGCGAGAGTATGTACAGATGTGTCTGCTATCAAACACAGACGGCTGCTGACATCAAGAACACTGGACCAATGTAACAGGACTATGGGTACTGTGGTTTCAGTGTGAGGCCTGGGTAATCTGCACACCACAGCACGTCTATGACAGACTCAAACCATTTACCAGTCAACAGAATCAGCTCACAAGGAAGTTACTGATTTAACCACGGCGTCACTGAATGATCGGCATAGGTCTAATTTACATAGCATAGTCGAAAGCTTTGCATTAGAGAGGAACACCAGTTATGGTAATGATGGGACGGTTATACAGTTCTGGCACTGCTTCTGCATGTGGGGGTTTCCGAGCTTTTCAATGCCGTGGGAAAGTTTTGCAGTGTGGGGTTAACCAAAGTAGGGAGGGGTATCATAGCCGATGTGCCAATCATGTTCACTGGCCCCATTGTGCCAACTGAACAGGGGACCCGAGGCCACTGGGTTGGGTACCCAGAAGCTGGCATCACCCGTCCAAAAGGGCCGGAGGGGAGCAAATATGATGGATGGAGAATGGGTGAGGGTGTGTTACTTCGGGCAGGGGGCACACTGGGACCTGGAGCAGCTGAGAGTGGGCACGGGAGAGGCAGTCGTATTGGCAACAGTTTTGGATTCACAGAAGCCCTCACCTGAATGCACAGAGATAAAGATAAAAGAGAAAGAAAGATGCACTTAATATAAAATGAGGGAGGAAAAAAAAAGCATGTATACAGGAAATTAGGATGGCACACTGTTCTGAAATATTTAGAACATTACACACTGTAATGGGCAAAAGGTTGTGGACACCTAACCATTACACTCTTATGTATACCTTGAACATCTTATAACCCCCAGCGGCGAACATGGCTGTGGCTATTTGCCCATTCAGCCACAAGAGTATTAGTGAGGTCAGGTACTAGTGTTTGGTGAAGAGGCCTGGGTTGCAGTCGGCATTCATCCCAAAGTTGTTTACTGGGTTTGAGGTCAGGGACGAGTACAGGCCACTCAAATTCTTCTATGGCAACATGGGTAAAACATGCTGGACAGTACTATGGCCCTATAGTTCCAGTGTAAGGAAATTATAAGGCTACATCATACAATACATCCTATACAACGTTGTGGCAACTCACAGGTGTGATCATAGACTGTATGTGTTACTGGACACCATCGTGTCACTATACATCATCATGCAGAATTGAAGCCATTTTGATCTGACATTTTATCAAATTTGCAACCAGAGTATGGATTTTCTCCAGCTACAGCATGCACTGTATTTGCACGGAGGACAAAAATGGAAGTTTTGCCAAGGTCAAAGGCCACATATGCAAATTAGCTACCCATGAACAGGTTTAGGTCATATGGAGTGCCTATGCAAAAGTTCAGAAAGCTGGCATGTGCATGAGCCGAACAATAGCCCAAACAAAATTCTTGTCATGCCCATCCACCTGCACACCTGCCCGGCCGCCTGCCAAGCCAACGATAATACCCCTCCAGCCATAACTGGCTGAGGGGTAAAAATTAAACTCTATTTGAAGCAATAAAGATAGAAATTTAAAAAAAAAAAAAAAATGAGTACAAGGTCAAAGGTCACATATGCAAATTTGCGTGGGACATAGGTTTAGGTCATAGGGAGTGCGTATGCAACAGTTCAGAAAGCTGAGACATTTGGCCTCGACAAAGCTGTCATAAGCCAACGACAATACCCCTCCAGTCATAACCGGCTGAGGGGTAAAAACTGGCTTCTGGTAAAATAATTAAAAAATTAAAAATAAAATAATAAATAAGTAAGTTACTATAAAGATATAGACAAAAAAATTTCTGCTGATACAAGGTGTTAATTTAAATTTGCTTTGATGATGCCATCAATGATATAATGTCATGTTCTGAGATCTACCCAGTTATTAATAACTCCGATTTTGCAGGGGTGATGGTGTTCACAAACATTTGGCCATATAGTGTAACAAAAAAAGATAAGGTGATCACTCATTGCCTATACATTTGGTGATGTTACACTTTATGACAAATACATGAAGCAATATAATATGTAACAATTAGTTTTTAATAGAGCACTCATGGAACACTGCGTGGCTCCCCAAAAAAGTTGTGCACTCATATGTTGTTGGAGCGCCTTTAGTCTCGATTATATAAAGCATGTAATTCCATGGCATTGTAGAGGTTAAAGTCAGTACTCTCATCTGTAAAATCCTGGTACTGTGAATTTTATTTATTCATTAATTTACATTTATGGAATTTTGGCAGATGCCCTTATCCAGAGTAACTAATATTTTATCGAGTTATACAACTGAGCAGGCAGGGGTTAAGGACCTTGCTCAAGGGCCCAACAGTGGCAGATTACTGGGTCTGGGGCTAAAAACCCATGTCCTTAAACACTGAACCAGCACTGGCCATTTACCAGGGGGGCAATTTTAGGTGAGTGCAGGGTACACCCTGAATAGCTCGCCAGTCCATCTTAGGGCCAACACACACACACACACACACATAACCATTCACACTCACACCTGGGACAATTTGGAGCAGCCAATTAAGCCTACTGTGCATGCTGTACCCGGAGGAAACCCACACAAGCACAGGGAGAACCTGCAATCTTCACACAGAAATGCCCTCGCCAAGCACGGAAACTTCTTGTGCTTACCACTACACCACCATCCCGCCCATATTATGCATAATGACATAATACATATATAGATTTATATACACATATCCCTTTTTTAATATTTTTATTGTATGTTTTTTCCAATTGGATTTTAAAATATCTATATCTGCACAGCGTCCATCAATGAACTTCCATTCAGGGGAACAACTGCAGTACGTACCTGAATTGTGCCTGCACTCATATGAGTAGAAGTACCCTTCATGTCCTGATGCCGTTGCTGCTGTTTGATTTGGTTAAGGGAGGGACGGGGCTGAGGGCCAGCAGTTAGCGTCTCTTTTGCCCAATCGTCAACCAACTTGTGCAAGTCATCGGTGAATGTCCGCTTTTTATTATTGCTGTTGTTGGTCTGAGCCTGAGCTAGTGTTGTAAATGGTTGAGGATCAGGTACAGGCATGGCCACAGGAGACAGGGCTGATTGTTGATTGGATGCTGAGCTTGCTGAAGCCGTGCCACTGCAATGTGATGACCCTGAGAGAGATAGATAGAGAGAGAAAGAGAGAGAGAGAGAGAGAGAGCACCTTAAAAATTAAAAAAGAGCAAAGTCAAAGGACAAAAACGGAGTCATGAGTAATCGGTTGGCTGCTATTGATGTGAACCTGCTAATCCACACATGCCTGGTATTGTTATTTTTCCCAACAATTTGGATTTAGCATTTCCAGACAACAAACAGCCAAAAGATTAAACTCCCCCATATAACTGCTAACTCACATCCTGTAATCAAACATGCAGACAAAAACAACAAAAGCAACACTTTATGGGAAGTGACATCATCCACTGCCATGCACTGACTGGGGTGGGGGGGGTGGGGGGTGGATTTAACTCGATAAAGTGACAACACACTCAATCATTGCACTTTTACACTCTTCTACAAACACAGGGAGATGCAAATGCTCACTCTTGTGGTCATGCAAAGAAGCACAAACAACAAAAAAAACGGACGGGATAACAAACGAAAGGAAGAATGATCTACAGAATAAGAGTAAATGGGATAGTTACTACTACTGCGCTCTTTGCCTAGACATAGTCGTTTCAGAGTAGACCCTATAAGAAGGCAGAACAATACAGACAAACAGGGTTAGGGGGCAAGGAGGGAGATGCTGTACACCTTTGCTCATTGGACAAACTGGTGGACAGCCATAGGCAGCAACCAATCAGGTAATAAAAACAGGATCAGAAGGAGGTGCTAGGAAATTTAATTAGGCTGTATACTAGGGAGTGTGTGATTTGATGATGAAAAAATGGGCCCAAAATTATTTTTAATTGAAATGGAGAATGGAAATATAAAACCGACTGGGATCACTGGGAGCCTTATAAAACACTTTTACTTTTCTGTTTTTTCAGAGATTTTTGGATTTGCCAACTTTTCTGATGTTGCAGAAAATCCAGGGTTTGTCGCTGTCATTAGTGACAATAAACAATGTTAATCGACAATTAGCAACATTCATGTGAATGTTTGTGAAAGTGTTTGCGAAAAACCATTGACAAACATTGCCAACTGTTGCTAAATGTTCGGGACTATATTTGCAACGATTAGCAACTATTTGCCACTGTTTGGGAATGTTTGGGACCTTTTGCCATCTCCTGATAAAACACCAGGCAAGTGTCAGTCAAATCTTGGAATTGAACCACCCTTATCCCTATTAATAAAAACCTCTAATAGTGAGGTTGTAATAACCATGTTAATAAAATACTCCTTTTCAAAAATGATTGGTGATTTTGTTACTACTCCATTATTCTAATAATTGGTTAGATTGTTAATACATTTCACTGACTACTTCGCTCTTGAGTAGCTTGGCCTCGGCCGCATTAGCTGGATACGCTGCCCTCTGCTGGCAGACCACAAAGCAGGTACGGGTCGCCATTATCAGGCAGGATTCCTTGTGGTGACGCCACACACCTGTTTAGCCCGCATTCTATTCCATTTATTCTTAGAGGCTTTATGAATACTGGCTCTATTCTGTTTTATCAAACATCAGCATAATTAATGCACACTACAGAAAAGTCCATTAATTAGAAAGTTCTCTTACTGCAAACTGGTTTTTGCTTTCTTTTTTTTTCTTTGCTTTTACAATTTGTACCTCAGAGATCCTTGCATTACACTTCCACCTGATCATAGCCCAGTGTCACCTACAGCAGTTCAATGTTTTTCAGAGTTGTGATTCCACTGTGTAATAATGAAATTGTTATTTTATAAAGAGGGACTATTCCAGATTTCCATTAAAAAAATAAATCCTAATATCACACTGTGCTTTCATTTCCATTTTGTTTAAAATTAATTTTACCCCGACATATAAAAGGACTTCCTGGCAAGGAAAAAACAAAACAAAATAAGAGACAATAGAAAGTATGTGAAAAACAAACCTTTTCATTAAACAGGTTCAAAGATGGCAGAGGTTGCATTTCTGCAATACATCTAAACCTCTTTCCTCTTGTTTGAACATGATTTTTATCTAACACTAGACCTATCACTTTATCCTCCCAAAAGAATTACAATTCATCAAAACATGAACACAACATGAATATGCTGGGGGCATGGGAATTTAAAGATACACTGCTCTGCCAACAAAAATTCGCCATTTGGGTACAAATACCTAAATAATGATTATTAGTGATTATTTCCACTGGTAACTATTCTCTTAACCATAACTGATGCAGTGAGTAGCTTCACATTTTGTAATCAATCATATCAGAAAACACATCCCATGATCGTGGACTTTACTGAGTTTCAGAAGGCTCAAAATATTTGCCTGAATCTAGGAGATAAAACAAACAAAGAGACTGCTGAAATTACTGGAATTAGCGTAAGAACTGTCCAATGCATTGGGAAAATAAGGAAGTGGTGAACTTACAAAGAAAGAAAGTCAGAAAAATAAAGACTGGCAGAAGTTGAGGCAAAAAACTGATAGTAGAACTTGCGATTATGTTTAGTAGTGAAAGTAAGAGCACTTCCACATGCATGGTGTGTGAAGAACCTACAAGGATGGGACTAAACAGTACCCTTAAAAAAAGTTACTAAGAATAGGGTTCAGATTGCTTGTGAGCATAAAAATGGAACTCTGGAGCAATGGAAAATGGTCATATGATCAGATAAGTCCAGATCATGAATAGTGGTTTCTGTACAATCCTCTGGAGGCAGTGTTATGATCTGAGGTTGCTTATATTGGTCAGGTCTAGGCTCAGCATCATTATGTGGCAATGAAATGAAATCTCACCTCCTGAATGTACTGAATGATCAGGTTATTCCATTAAGTAATTTTTGGGATAACAAATTTGGCCTTAAATTGTCAAAGATTGGTTCAGGGAGCACAATAATTAATTTTTATACATTAAATGGTATGAGGATGCCCTAACCTTAACCACACTGGAGGTCTTTGGAATGTACTGGAGAAGACTTTACAGAGAGGCTTGACTTTCCCCATTGTCAAAACAAGATCTTGGTAAAAAATTAAAGCAAGTGTGGATGGAGGGCGGTCCAATGAAATATTAGTGTGCGACTTCTTTGAATAGGCGGTGTATATTTATAGTGTATACTCTAAATAGAGTACACACACAAAAATATACTTATAGGACTGCATGTCGATCATCATAGCTGGATATGTTCAATGGTCCTCAAAAAAAAAAAAAACAATGAAACTAATTTCCACCATTTCTGAAATGAAATTCTACCTAAAACATGTTAAAGCAGAAACTGTTTGGGATAAACTATTTTACAAGAGTAGCAAAGAGAGCTTTGTTGTTGTTTGAAAAAGTCATGCAATGTAGAGCCAAAAGTGTGAAAGTAATGTAAGAATTTGTAATACGGCCCTGACGATCTCCAAAGTGAGCCTGGCTTGTGCCTCTGTCATGCACGTCTTCCGATTCCAAACATGAGACAGCGTGCCCATCATCCTCTTATGCCAGTATGAGGCTTTTTAGGGGTAAGGACAATCAGTGGAAAGAAAGAAACCACATGTACAGAAGATACAAAGGCTTTGGCAGTACACATGTAATAAAATTGTTATTTAAAAAAAAAAAAAAAAAAAAGATTCAAGGTTTTGGAAATCCCATGTTTGGGGGAAGACACAGTTTATGTTATTTGGTAGGCAGAAGCAGCACAAAGCGTTTGTAATCAACAAAAAAAGGTGCAGGAATGACCAAGGAATCATGATGTACAATTGAGAATGGACTAAAAATCTCTGTGATGGAAAATTAATGGGTGTGTGGACAGGAGAAAAATTAAGACACGTCACACACTGGGATGGGCACTAAGAGAAATAAAGAGAGAGTGAGAGAAAGAGAGAGAGAGGGAGAGAGAGACAGAGAGAGAGCCAAATATGGACTGGAAGAAAGATGGAATGAGTGAAGTAAAGTAGGAAAAAAACAAATACAAACAGATGGACAGAGACACTGGTCCACTGAGGAATCTAGTGCGTGGTTTGCTACTAGATTTATAGGTGACTCTCTCAGATGTTTGGTGGTAAACGGTCCAGCCTGTGAAGAATGAATATAAGAGGTAGAGAAAAGAAAGGGGGAGAGAGAGAGGGAGAAAGAGAGAGAGGGAGAGAGAGGGAAAGTGATGTAACAGCGAACACATTAGGTTTTAGAGACCCCCATCATCTCAGCATAGACAGTAAGGCACAGCCAAATACTATAAGGGTTAAAGGTCATGTTTATTCATGTTTTTACAGTCAGGAGATATATACAGTGGTGCTTAAAAGATTGTGAACCCTTTAGAAATTTCTATAATTCTGTACAATGAAAAAAAAAATCCCACAAGTTCTGAAAGTTTGCAAGGAGTACCTGGTTAAACAAATGAGAAAATATTACACCCGCTAAGGGATTTATTGAGGAAAATGATCCATTAATTCATATCTGTGTGTATTGCGAATCTATAGGATGATCAGTTAATTTGAAGATGCAAATAGAGTGAAGTGTTTCTATTCAACTGGATGACAATCAGGTGTGAGTGAGTGCCCTGTTTTAAACTTTACATTATCAGGGTCTGATCTTCACAACATGTGTTTAGAAATGTATCATGGCACGAAAAAAGGAGATCCTCAGAAAAACTTTACAATCAATTTCTGTAGAGTTTGGAGTCCTCCAATCCACAATCAGACAGACTGTGTACAAATAAAATCAATTCAAGATTGCCGTCACCCTCCCCAAGAGTGGGATACCAACAAAGATCAAGAGCAATGTGTGTAATAGTTAGCAAGATCACAAAGAACCAAGAGTAACTAAAGCCCTCTCCCACATCGGCTAACGTTAACAGTTGTCACCATGAGAAGACTGAACAAAAGTGATCTGCATGGCAAGGTTGCAAAAAGAAAGCCACTTTTCTTCAAGAATGTTGTGTCCTGTCTGCAGTTTGCTAAAGATCTCGGTGACAAACCAGAGGGAAACTAGAAAAATGTTTTGTGGACAGATGAAATCAAAATAGAAATTTTTGGTTTAAAAGAGAGGTGTTGTGCTTGGAGAAAAAAAAATCACTGCAACATTCCAGCATGAGAACCTCATTCCATCTGTGAAACAAGGTGGTAATTCATTAGGCCTGTTTTGCTGCATCTGGGCCAGGAGAGTTTGCCATCACTGATAAAAAATTACTTCTAATTTCAACCAGTGAATTCTAAAAATGTAAGGAAATAATCTTGAGGAAGTTTAAAGAGAAATAAATAAATGTTTTGTTAAAGTCAAGTCAAAGTCCTGACCTTAATTCAAGGACAATGTTTACCACACACATTTAATTACAGGCATTACTGCACAAGGGGGTCTGAAAACAAAAGCTCACATACGTTTGCTACTCACAGACATGTAATACTGAATCAGGTCCCTCAATAAATAAATGAATAAAGTGTAATATTTTTGTCACATTAGTTTACCTGGGTTCTCTTAATCAACTTTTAGGACTTGTGTGAAAATCATTTGTATACAAAATTATAGAAAATTAAAAACGGTTCACAAACTTTCGGGCATCAGTGTAATACCTTTTTGCCATATATGATTGACAAGTGTTGCGTGACTGTGTTCATATAACATAGATGCAATAACTGATAATGCATCTAGGGAAATATTTAAAACACCCAAATTGAATAGTCTGCACCCTTGTTACAGGGCCTTGGGGAGTGTACTTGTGTGTGACAGATGCATGTGACACACAGATGAAAGGAGTCTTTAAGAATGCTGCGTAATAAGTGATCATGCAAATTCATGTATTAAGATCTTTGACAAAGACTTGTATATGAACATGTGATTGAGTATGAAAGACACAAATGTAGATTATACACAGACACAGCAAGGGTCTATATATGTGTATGTAAGTGTGTTACCTTGCCCTGGGAGGGAATGTGGGGCGGAGTCATAGATGTTGTCAGAGGACAGTGAAACTTTGAGTGAGCATGGCTGCTGTGTTTGGACTGGTTGCAGAGGTTCAGACACTGGACTCTGCAGTGTCGCCATGCTGGAAGCCACAGAGCTGTTACCTAGAACTGAGCTTTTAGCTGGAGATGCAGACATACTGGGAGATGTCTCTGCTAGAGAGAGAAAGAAAGAGGGAGCGTGAGAGATTTAGCTTGTACTGCAGTGAGAATTAAAATGAACTGCAGTGTACATAAGCAGGCACTTACGCGGGCTGCTGGTACAGTTTGATTTCAGCTGTTGAACAGTTGGATTAAGAAGCTTGCCCGCTTTGAACTTGTGTTTGGAGGTTCGGCGACGGCGGCCATTAGGTGGTACTGCATGAAGGAATCCCACACTAGGTGGCACAGGCCGCCCGAGTCGCGAATAAAGCTGCTCAATCTCACTTCTCTGGTGAGCTTGCAGCTCCGAGATTTCCTTCATATGCCTGAGGAAGAGCAGGAGACAAGACCCATGTTTCTCAACCCATGTTTACAGAGTTTTAAGGTTAGCTTGCCCTGTACAGTGATCAGGAACAGTAAGCAATTATAGAATTTGGCAAAGTATGATGTGTAGAATTATTAACACACGCCGAGACTAAATAAATCTCCATATCATACAAATGTCAAATTCTTTAATAGTTTTATTATTCATTTAAAATAGACAGTCACGTTACTTGTTGCGTGTGCCAGTTGAGCAATCATCATTCAACTTATCCGATGGCAATGATGTAATAATTTGGTTATCCTATGGTAATAATGCAGTACCAAGATGGCTTATTTGATGACTTTCCACCAATCAGAAGTGATAAAATATACTGAATAATAATGTGGCTTAAATTATTAACAGAATCAGATAAGTGCCTTAGGGGGGAAACAACTGTGGACCAGTGGTGTAGTGGTTAGGGTGCTGTGCTCATGATCAAGAGGTCAAGGTTACACTGCCACCATGCTAGGACCCCTGGACGAGGTCTTACCAATAACCGTGTCCACCAAGCAGTATAAATGGGTACCAGTAAAAATATTAGCATTCAACTAAGGAGGATTTTAACTCGTAGTCACTTCTTACTATGGAAACCGGGATAAGCTCTGGCTATGATGAGCCAATATGTTAAAAAACCCAACAGCATTAGAAAACAATGGGGACAACAAATAAAACTTGGAACTGCAGGATAGCACAAAACTGCCTCAGTTAGCACAAACCTTTTAGTTTGTATTTTACCTAAAAACCTTTAGATTGTTTGTATTATGTGCTCTCTGGATAATTAAGACAAAACAAATAAGACAGTATTATATTTTATACTCTACCAAACATCATTTTCTGAAATTTAATATAAAATTTCAAAAAACTGTATAAAAAATTATTATACTCTAATTCAGGGGAAAAACAGCTCAGTGGTAACAAACACGTCTGTTTAAAGCCTGTATCTTACATAGCAACAAATGGTGACAAACAAAGTGAATTTTGGATTCACGAACTTTTCTGAGAAACTTTTCCAATGAAAATCATGGCTCGCCTCTGTCATTTCGCGACGCTTAGCAACATTCACACAAATGTTTGTGGAAGTGTCTGCGAAAGACAGTTGTCGGACATTAGCAACTTTTAGTGACTGCGTTTTTTTTCAATGATTAGCAACTATCTAGTAGTATTATATACTACTATAAAATACCAGGCAAATGTCAGGCAAATCTTGGAATTTAATCACCCAACCCAGATATAGAAGATGGGCTTCCAGATTATGGAAATGCATTTCTGTTAGAAAGGAAGCCAGCATGCTGCTGCCCTTGAGTAAGAATTGCTTTGTTTGGGTCCTTTGAGAAGGAAAAAGGAGGGGGGGGCGTGAAAAGGAAAAAGGACACAACCCTATAAAAAAGGTGAGCAAACCCTCCCCAGCATTGTGTTTACTACCGTTTGCGGAAAAATACATTTGCTTGTTCAAAATTTCTTTGCGACCCTAAAAACTGTTTGCAAACAGTTTAGTAACCTTTTATGAACCTAACAAAATGAAATATTCACTACATTCATCAGCATTCATCGATCCGTGAGAAACCAGCTTAAACTATTCTAACGTTCATGGTTTAGTAACATAGCATCAGCCTCCTAATTAAACCTGCTTTCTACATTTTTGACTTTTTTCAGGAATGACCACACACACACACACACACACACACACACACACACACACACACACACACACACAAACCCTAAAACAGCTAGATGGAGCCAGAGGGTCACCTTGATTTATATTTAGGCACAATCTCATTTTGACCAAAGATGGAGATAGCAGGTTTCATCAGGACGCTGGAAATAGACCGAAAGTGATCGGCCAGTATTAGTGAATAAGCATCAGTATGTATATTATTGCTATAATTACTTTTCTCTGAGCTGCTGCAGCTCCTTTTTCATGTCAGCGTCCTCAAATTCGGAGTCATTATCACTGCTGACGTATGCAGAATGAGCATGGCTTGAAACACACGGTGCATGGCCATTAATAACTGGTTGATGGCTGGGCGAATCTGAGCTCTGCGCACTGCTGCTGCGGCCAGAACGACGAAAGAATGCTACCGCACGCTTTACAAGATCACTTCCGCTGTGCTCTGATTGGCTGGGAGCAGCCTTTGCAGGTTTACGGGGCAGAATCAAATGGTTGTCCTCTTCACCGGAATCTGTAGAGAGGTGGAAGCCATGCTGTTTTGTAGCATCCATGGACAAGGAGGTCTGCGTATGAGGCATTGAGATCGTGGTGTCCACATTTGAAGTGAGTGTGTCCTATCAAAGGAAAAAAATAAATAACTGAGCCACAAAATGAAAGCCTAGTTTATATACAAAAAAAGAAAAACCACCACCTGATATGTAGAATAGGATGATAAACCCTGGTGATATCCAGGATAGGATTATATACCCTGGTGATATCTAGAATAAGATGATAAACCCTAGTGATATCTAGAATAGGATTATATACTCTGGTCGTATATAGAATAACATTTAAATAGTATGTTATATCAGAAATAGGATTATATACTTTCGTCGCATATGTGGAATAGGATGATATACTCTGTCTCATATCTAGAATAGGAGGATATACTCCGCTTCATATCTAGAATAGGACGATATACTCCGTTTCATATCTAGAATAGGACGATATAGTCCGTTTCATATCTAGAATAGGACGATATAGTCCGTTTCATATCTAGAATAGGACGATATACTTCGTTTCATATCTAGAATAGGACGATATACTTCGTTTCATATCTAGAATAGGATGATTTACACTGTTTCATATCTACAATAGGACGATATAGTCCGTTTCATATCTAGAATAGGACGATATAGTCCGTTTCATATCTAGAATAGGACGATATAGTCAGTTTCATATCTAGATAGGACGATATACTCCGTTTTATATCTAGAATAGGACGATATACTCCGTTTCATATCTAGAATAGGATGATATACTCCGTTTCATATCTAGAATAGGACGATATAGTCAGTTTCATATCTAGATAGGACGATATACTCCGTTTCATATCTAGAATAGGGTGATATACTCTGTTTCATATCTAGAATAGGACGATATAGTCAGTTTCATATCTAGATAGGACGATATACTCCGTTTTATATCTAGAATAGGACGATATACTCCGTTTCATATCTAGAATAGGACGATATACTCCGTTTCATATCTAGAATAGGGTGATATACTCCGTTTCATATCTAGAATAGGACGATATAGTCCGTTTCATATCTAGAATAGGACCATATACTTCGTTTCATATCTAGAATAAGATGATATACTTCGTTTCATATCTAGAATAAGATGATATACTCCGCTTCATATCTAGAATAGGACGATATACTCCGCTTCATATCTACAATAGGACGATATACTTCGTTTCATATCTAAAATAGAATGATTTACACAGTTTCATATCTAGAATAGGACGACATACTCCGTTTCATATCTAGAATAGGACGATATAGTCCGTTTCATATCTAGAATAGGACGATATAGTCCGTTTCATATCTA
>JAOUQZ010000034.1:7315827-7335443 GCA_028564935.1 Neosilurus hyrtlii
CAAGCAAGATTTCTGGCTCTCACAGACCTGTAACTTCTTTAAGAGGCTCCTCTGTCCTCCACTCGTTACCTGTATTATTGGCACCTGGTTGAACTCGTTATCAGTAAAAAAGACACCTGTCCACAACCTCAAACAGTCAGACTCCAAACTCCACTATGGCCAAGAGGATTGTAAGAATGTCATATGGTCAGATAAAACCAAAATAAAACTTTTTGGTAAAAACTCAACTTGTTGTGTTTGGAGAAGAAAGAATGCTGAGTTGCATCCAAAGAACACAATACCTACTGTGAAGCATGGTGGTGGAAACATCTGCAAAGGGACCAGGACGACTGATCCGTGTAAAGGAAAGAATGAATGTATCATGAGATTTTGAGTGAAAACTTCCATCAGCCAGGGCATGGAAGATGAAACATGGCTTGGTCTTTCAGCATGACAATGATCCCAAACACACCGCCCAGGCAACGAAGGTCCTGGAGTGGCCTAGCCAGTCTCCAGATCTCAACCCCATAGAAAATCTTTGGAGGGAGTTGAAAGTCCGTGTTGCCCAGCGACATCCCAAAACATCACTGCTCTAGAGATCTGCATTGAGGAATGGGCCAAAATAACAGCAACAGTGTGTGAAAACCTTGTGAAGACTTCGAGAAAACCTTTGACCTCTGTCATTGCCAACAAAGGGTAAATAAAAAAGTATTGAGATGAACTTTTATTATTGACCAAATACTTATTTTCCACCATAATTTGCAAATATATTCTTTAAAAATCAGACAATGTGATTTTCTGGATTTTTTTTCTCATTCTGTCTCTCATAGTTGAAGTGTACCTGTGATGAAAATTGGAGATCTCTCATCTTTTAAGTGGGAGAACATGCACAATTGGTGGCTAATGCTGGACTCACGCTTGTGACTTTTCTGTAAATCTGAGCAGCATTCTGGCACTCTGAGTACGGATATTCTGATGTGGCCATCTCCAACATACACATGCCAAAGGCATAAACATCCACTGACTCATCATAGTGCTCCTCATACATCTCTGGGGCCATGAACTCTGGAGTACCTGAAAGCACATGGGTAAAAAAAGCCCAAAAGGTCAGATAGTTAATCTGATAAAAGGCTCCAATAACAATTTGGTATCTGCCATTACTGGTTTAATAATATTGCCTGTTTCATAACTGTTTCATGCTGGTACATTAGAGCATTTTAGAGCACTTAACTGCACATGAGATTTCCAGAGATTCCTTGATATTTGCAAGAAAAATACTTATTACCTCGTGAGGTTCAGTTTTAATCAAGGCATGAATAAAATTCTACAAACATGGGCATGAATATTCATGCAATGGTACCAAACAAGCAAATAACCCAGCTCTGCCACAGAGGATACCTGCTTTAATACCCTTAACAATAAATACAAAATCAAGAGCCTAGTAACTCTATATTGTTCATCCTCATCCTTGTATCTCACATATCTCACCAATGACGCTCTTTGCAAAAGAGGCTCTCTTCAGTGTGGCCAGGCCCAGGTCTCCGATTTTCACACTGCCTGTTGGACCTGTAATGAAGATGTTGTCACATTTCAAGTCCCGGTGGATGATGGGAGGAGCACGTGTATGGAGAAAGTGAAGGCCCTTCAGGATTTGCCTACACCAACTCCGTAACACTTTGGGCTTCATCACCTTGAAACGCTTCAGATAGCTGCAAAACAAAACAGGCTTTACAAAAACTTTCCCCCCACACACACACATCAAAAGAAAAAATACAGAGGAACCACTGTGTTCAGCAAAGCACATGGTCTCAACTTAAGCCAGTGCTTATAATTGTGTCCCTTTGAAGACATACAAAAGAGAAACTCATGACTGTTACTCCATTCATTACTTTAATTAGATGCAGTTGCATTTCCTAAATAATGTAGAATCCTGTTTGTTTTGGACGGCTTCACTATTATTTGTTGGTTATCTCCAATCGAGGACAATAAATCATTTTGGATAGTCACATTACTACAAGTTTCACTAACTGGCTAAATACAGCATATGCACTGTACAGTGGGTCCAGATGCCCTACTTAATTGAATAGCCTTAGTGGTACCCTTTAAAATAATAAGCAGCAAAATAATAAACTGTTGTTTGTACAGTACTGTGCAAAAGTCTTAGGCACCCTATTTTTTTTTTTTAGTATAAACTTTACTATAGTTTTTTATTTTATAATTTGTGTATTAGCAAGTACCTGCAATAACACTTTAGATTTCCAAACATTAGTTTTCCAGAACAAAATTAAATGTTACATAAAAAATGTTAGTACAGGATGTCAATAAAGAAAGCAGCATATTACGTATAAGAGACCACTTTTCAGACAAAAATATAATGAAGACTGCTGCGATTTAAATGCAAATCAAAATATCAGGTGTGACAGTCAACATTTCCAGGACAACTGTGGCTGGTTCTGTAAGACACACGGTAGATACTGTACTACAAACTTTACCTGATGCTATTCAATTTTTACAACAAAACATCATCACACCTAATATTGAATTAGTTTTATTGATTTATTAATGTTTACTGTGCTTTATAGAATGTTTATGTAGAGATCTTTAATTTAATGTCAGTATTTATAAGTAAATAAAAGGCAGCTTTGTACTATAATCATTCCTTTTGCACAGTCCTGTATACCTGCATTCAAAATATATAATATTACATATCCTCACCAAACAGATGAGATTAAACAAGCTGCTCTTGGGAACTATCATTCATGTGGGAGATACAAAAATAAACCTCATGTGGCTCTTTATTATATCAGTGGTTCCCTTCACAGGTAAGGTCTATTGGTATCGCTATGGTCTGCCATGCCTAAATAGGCAACGTATCAGATATCTCAGAGGGAAGTAGAATCAGCTACTACTTTTCTACTATACTCTTAGTGTTACAACCATTACACACAATTACTATTATTAGTGGTAGTATTATTATTAATACTACAACTACTACTTTTTTAAATTTATTAATTCATCATTAAACAGCGATGACAAAAAAAAATGATTTCCCAGCCACTAATAAAACCCAAGTGCAGCTTTTATATGTAATATGTACTTTATTCAAAAACCCAATGCATACTTCCACTCAGGGCTGGACATGTAATCAATCAATGAAACAATCAATATGTTCCAAGCCAAACTGCACATCTGCTGATCTGACTCACGTTTTTAACGTCCCTGAGGTCATGAGTTCTGTCACCAGAACGATGCATTTTTTTCCTTTGAGCAGAGATTCCCAGAAGTCGTAGAACCGAACAATGTTTGGATGCTGCAGACCCTTCAGCATCTCAGCCTCCTCTTTGAAACGCTGTCTCTCCACTTTAGACAGTTTCCGGTCCTAAAAAAAGTAGTAAAGAAGAAGTACCATAACTGTAAACTGGCAAAACTGTTCCTAAAATGTAGTAAGCATTGTGCTATCCTGAACCACAAATAAAAGGACATCATTATATTAATTCGGTGATCAGCCATAACATTAAAAACAATTATCTCTTTTCAGTGGCACCTGCCAAGGAGTGATATGCATTAGGTGGAAAATCAGTCAGTGTTTGAAGTTGATATGTTGGAAGCAGGAAAAATGAGCAAACAAAGATTACTTTTTCAAGGGCCACATTGTGCTCGATAAAAGACTGAGTCTATTCATCTCCAAAATGGCAGGTCTCGTGGGGTGTTCCTAGTAATGCATGTGTAAGTACCTACCAAAGAAGGTCCATTGAAGGAAATGAACTGGCAAAAGTGTCATGGGTGCAAAAGGCTCACAGATGCATGTGGAGAGCCAAGTTTAATCTATCTCGTCTGATCTCACAGAAGAGCTAGAGTTTTCATAAAAAACAAATTTCATAAATTGGTAATGCTGACCACAACAGAAAGGAGTCAGAACACAGTGCACTGCAGCTTGTTGTGTGTGGGGCTGCCTAGCCACAGACCAATCCGGTGGTTTTAAATTTATGGCTGATTGCTGTGCATGCATACATACAGGTAACTATATGCCATGTAGCATGAGCTTTATAATTCTGATTTATTTACTATTAGAGTCACGGGGAGGCTGGAGCCTAGCTCAAACGACACTGGGTGAGGGCGGGGGACACCCTGAACAACTCGTCAGACCATTGCAGGGCAACACACACAACCATTCACACTCACACCTAGTGGCAATTTGAAACAGCCATTTAGCCTAATGTGCATGTCTTTGGGCTGTGGGAGGAAACTGGAGTACCCACAGGAAACCCACCAAAGCTTGAGTAAGACATGCAAACTCCACACAGAAACACACATACCATGCCGCCCTGATTAATTTATTTAATTCCTTAATGCTTAAACTATTTTGGCCTGATATTTGTTTTCCAAACTGAGTATTAACAGCATCATCAATCACAAACTTTATCTTACGACAGATCATTTTTAATTATTCATTATTTTCTCTTACCAACACAGGAACACACTCTTCCAAAGCTCGTCAACATATTAAGTGCATCCTTATGCAATCTTTGTGTCTTTTAGCAAACTCCAAACAAGTATTCAAGTACATCTCACTCTTATTCAACTACCTGACCAAGCGGCCTTGAAGAAGTGCTGGAATTTGTTTCCTGAATGTCAGCCGTATGTATTGCTGCTGATATAGAAGTCTTTGGTTACAAATTCATCTTGTTGATGTTTATTGAAACTAGATTCAGCTGGGCTCAATCCTGAAAGATTAGAATGTTCACCGAAAAAACATATAGAAAGTTGTTATGGTTACAATGGATGTCCATGTGTTCAGTCCAAGTGTGTGGTTATGCTGCAGCAGCGGTTGATCATGAAGCTCATAAATTATGCAATGCTGCAGAGAGCCTTTTGCGTTCAGTTGAGCTGACCTGCCTAAACTGTCCCCACATGCTCCGTATGCACCCTGCCATCTCTTCTTGCCTCCCTCCCCTCCATCTTTCTCTGCACAACTCCTCTGTTCTTCCATCCTCATCTTCCACACTCTCTCTTCTTCTCATGCTCACCTCTCCCTTCACAGGCTTTTCAGCAGACTCCTGGGGATCACTGCATTATTTAGTAGTTTCAAACAGGACAGAAAGATGGCAAATCCCACAATGAAAGAAGCGTGCATTTGTATTCTCTATTCCAGCAGCATATCTTCGTTAAAAGTCGAGATTTTTTGTACACAGGTTTTTTTTTTAGTTTAAAAGTATTATAATAATTAATTTAAATAATTGCTTTATCAACACCCAGCTTATCACTTTTCTCATGTCAAAAAATGAATTTATATAGATCATCAGAAAGCTCCATCAACAAGATTAATAAAAAAGATTTGAGAGTTTAATTCCTGGTCTCTTAAGAATACCACTATTGGGCTCTCAAGCAAGACCTACAATGTGCACTGAACCCAGCTTTCTTCAAATCAGGGACATGCAACCCAAATTTCCATGACCACATTTGTAGCAGGCATGGAGCAAGACATGACAAAGCAATAGCAGTTGCCCTGTGTCTGTGCCTGAGTTCATGCTGACTGGATGTTATGCACTGTTGAATTGCATGATAAAATAAAACTAAACCCAAAAAAATAGAGGCTCATAAACCACCTCTCAGACTCGCACAAAAAAAAAAAATAAATAAAAAAGCTAACAAGACAGGTGATACAAATGAATGCAGAAATCAGTGCAAAGCAGTGATAAGAAAACTTACGGTTGCCCTTTACTGCTTTCACATCAGACTGTAGTCAGGAAACCCAGGGAGATTTATTTATTTATTTCCTCCAGGGCTGATTCAGCCCTTAAAGAAGCTACGCTACTCATAACACCAGCCTCGGACACCTATCAATAGAGATATCTATCCAATTTGAGGCCGTGCCTAAATCTATATTATAAATACAAAGGCCGTCTTTCATTCTAGTTACCACCTTAATACCCAATATCATAAAGTCCACAAAAAAGTAATCTCTGAATTAACAACATCTTGACAGACTACCTACACTACATGTATTAGGAACTTCTTACTCTCCTTGACTTAAACACAAAATCCAAAATGTTCCCACACTGTGGATTTAAAAGATGACAGAGCCTTTATAAGCATGTATGTCTCCATAAATAAGGTTGTCATTCCATTGACACATTGGAGCAGGGAGAATTGTTTTTGCTTCCCCTCTCTTCTCCAGCTTGTATTTGCGTACAGGGAGTTGATAGGAGCATCCAGAGAGCTGGAGCTTACTAGAATATACCTGGAGCAAGTCGGCACTGTGTAGGAAAATATGAGCTGGAGACAAGAGTGGAATAGCCAATAAAATTCTCTTAGCTCCTTAGGGACGATAATAAGGACTGATGAGACCAAGAAAAGCAAGTTTAGAGACACTAGATTTATCATTCGATAAGGAGAGAATAAACACAGTTGCTTGTTATCACTGCATTTTTTCTTAGATATAATGATATTAAAACCGTTTCATGAGCATGACACATAAACCATCATACATACCAAAATATGGACTGACTGTACCATGGAATCCCTAATTTAGACTTATTATTATTATTGTTATTTAACGTTTAGATTTACACCAAAATGAGATTTTGACGCAATGGCTCAGAGCACAGCGGGAATAATAAGAAAAATATTTATCAAATAAAAATAAATAAATATATGTATAAAAATGTTTGTATAAAAGATAAATGAAAGAAATATATTGCACAGTTTAGTTGCAGTGTAATATTGCACAGTAATATGGCTGTAATACGGCACAAAGTATATTTCTAAAGTCATGCCAATCCATCAATAAAACTGTTAAAATCAAGGGATGAAGAAGGGACAGTGACAAAAAATTTAAAAGTTTAGAGAGAACAAGTCACTGACATCATATTCACCACCAAGGCAAATCAAGCTGTGTATGTATGGGTGTGATGTGCAAGCCTGGCATTTTAAACTCATATAAAGAAGTTTATATCCCTATAAAAGCATTTTATTTGGAACTTAATGGGTTATTTTCAGGCCTTACCATAGTGAGTGACTTATGAAGCTCATAACTTGTTTTATTGCAATCATAAATATTATGTAATTATGTTTAGCGTTTTTATTATGACAAAATATTGGTCTATTAAACAAAATAAACCGTAACATCTTATTATACAACCATGCAATTTAATCACGTTTCCCCAGCAACTGGATGCTGCCAGTAAAGTATGCTTTTTCCTATGTTTGGTGTCACAGAAAATATTCTATACTCAGTTCTACTACATCACCCCCCAGCAAGACTGTGCGGTGAACCTCAATTATAACAGCCAATGAATGCGCCTACGGACACATACATGTATCGTCATGGATAAAAATGGTTCACTGACAATGATGTAATATTAATGTTTAATACATAGATGTGTATTCAATATGGAGAGCAACGATATTTTACATGAAAATATACAATTATGGGATTTATTTATGAATCCCAGCAACTGACTTCAGCCAGAAGAATTAATACTATATGTGATAAGCATAAACATAGATCCTTCTTTATGTTTTCATTCACCCAAGTCCAAATGGCAGACGAGGAAAGTAAAAGGAAATGGAGTTGTACATGACTCATAACCAGGACAGATAACAACAGAAGTATTAATGCCAAGCTGATAACAACAGAAGTATTAATGCCAAGCTCATTGGTATTCAAGAGACACCCTGAAATGACCAAGCAAACTGATCATGGTGCTAATTTGTATGTAATGTATTGTGCATGTGCCAAAGTTGCTAAGTATGTGTTGTTGTACTGGTTGTAAAGGTGAAAGGCCGGTTTTGACTGCTGCTGTTACAGGATGGACAATGTGGAGTATTGATTAAAAAGTAAAGTATCAACTCAAACAATAGTTGGCATAGTTACCAAATCAACCCGTGACCCATTTCATGATTTTACTATTGCAGCAAACGCTTCTTCTGGACGCTATGACCTTGACATCTGCCTCACCCAATTGGAGCTTTCCTAGATGTAACAAAAACACTGACTTGATTTTTTTCCCCATTCTCTACAAGTTCATGCATAATGGAACACCATGTGACCTCCAATTTGAGTTGCCTTTGAGTTATGTAAAATGCACGATGTTGCCGCCATCCAGAATACGTTACGTCTGACTAGCCCAGGTAAAGCTCATCATTCACTCATTTTCCGAACCGCATAATCCTTCTAGGGTTGCAGGGAGGCTGTAGCCTATCTCAGCCCAGTCTGGCAAAGGCCAGATATACCCAGAACAGCTCTCCTGACTATCACAGGGCCCACACACAGCCATTCATACTCACATCCATACATAAAAACAATTTGAAACAGCCAATTAGCCTAATGTGCAATGTCTTTGGACTTTGGGAGGAAACTGGAATACTCAGAGGAAACCTGCACACGGCAAGGAGAATATGCAAACTCCACACAGAAACTCCTGAGCCTTGGACTCAACCCAATACCGAAACTATGTCCAAACTCTATCTCTCACCACAAATTTCCCACAGAGAGTTACCACCTTCAATAAACTGGACTTGAGGCACATGTTGACCAACTGACAAAGAAGTTCCCCACCAGGGAAGTGTAATGACTTGATTAATGAGGAGTGGGTTAAAAAACACCTTTCAAGGTTGAAAATAAAAGAATCAATAGCATCAATAAGCCTAACTGCTATAGAGGATATGAAATGCTACAGAGCCAAAGATGAGAGATCAACTGAAAACTGCTCTGATAAGCACATCACCCTCCCTTTTTATGGAAGCAGATAATACAGAGGAAACAACCCCTAACTTCCTATTAACATATATTGCCTTTTGGGTTTTAGTAATTTTTCAGCTAGCGGCATTGTTTGCTGCAGCACAGAGGCATAGTGGTTAGAACATTCACCTCAGAGCAACAAGGTCCGGGGTTCGATTCCCAGGCTCAGGCCTTTCTATGTGGAGTCTGCATGTTCTCCCTGTGCTTACATGGGAATCGTCAGGGGTACTCCGGTTTCCTCCAACTGTACGAAGACATGCATATTAGGCTAACTGGCTGTTCCAAATTGCCCCTAGGTGTAAGTGTGAATGTTTGTGTGTTGCCCCATGATGGTCTGGTGAGCTGTTCAGGGTGTACCCCACCTTCGCTTAGTGTTGGCTGAGATAGGCTCCAGCCTTCCCTAGTAGGAGTAAGTGGCTCAGAAAATGACTGAGTGTGTGAGTGCACTGCCAAAAGTCAACTTAAAATTCTCCAACAAACACGGGTCATCTGAAAAAAGTCTGAACAATCTCTGCTCTTGTACACATCATTACGGCATACATGTGATCACTTGGAAAAAGCAAATAATTTTATATGTGTAACAGCTACATTAAAGACTGAGCTGATTAATGGGCCCATGGTGAACAAAAAAACACCATGTACTGGATTGTGTTACTAAAAAAACAAAACAAAACAAAAAAAGGAATGTAACAAGATAAGAGCAAATCTCACCTCACCATCTCCCACACAAGATCTTAGTTCATGAAATGGCCACTAAAGTGAACTACAGTGAAGTCAAAAAGTGAAAGCCAAGACATGATCATGTGACTGGTATTTTATAGAATATATATTAGGACCAGGAGCGGCACGGTGGCGTAGTGGTTAGCACGTCCGCCTCACAGCAAGAAGGTCCTGGGTTCGATTCCCAGCTCGGGCGTTTCTGTGTGGAGTTTGCATGTTCTCCCTATGCTTCCGTGGGTTCCCTCCGGGTACTCCGGTTTCCTCCCACAGTCCAAAAACATGCACTTTAGGCTAATTGGCTGTTTCAAATCACCCCTAGGTGGGAGTGTGAATGGTTGAGTGACTGATGGCCCTGCGATGGCCTGGCAAGCTGTCCAGGGTGTACCTCGCCCTCGCCCAGAGTTGGCTGAGATGGGCGCCAGCCTCGCGACCCTAATTAGGAATAAGCGGTTCAGAAAATGAATGAATGAATGATAATGAATATTAGGACCTCCCTGGTGTGGGGTCGACCAAGAACACGCTGAAGGGTTCAATGTCTCATGGCTGGTCTGGGAACGCCTCTGTGTCTGGAAGAACTAGAGGAGGTGGCTGGGGAGAGGGACGTCTGGACCTCACTACTTGGGCTGCTGGCTCTGTGACCCGCCCCCGGATCAAGCGGAAGAAGAAGATGATGATGATTAGGACACCTGGTAATCATGTAAACTTATATAACTTCAAATAAAAATGTTCAACAAGTACTACATGGACAAGAAGCCAAATTATATTAAAAAGGGACATAACATACAGATTTAGGTACTGCCTACAAGTGGAGCTTCCAACAGATCTCTCTTGATAGGTGTCCCAGCCTGGGTTTGCTTTTCACTGCCTTCCTGATTTGTGTGTTCATTTAGATCACCTTGTTCGTTTAATTAAAGCAACGTATTCCAAGAAACACATGCAAACGGAGACAAACGGATTGAAAGTCTTGCTTTCCGTTAGATGTCCTAACATGTAGAATTAGACTCTACTTCAACTTTTAAGGTACATGAAGCCAAGAAGCTGCGGTCACATAAATAAAGTGAACATTTAAAACATAATATTACACTTACGTTATTTGTGCACTTTTTACCCCTTGCACTCCTAATTTTGTAATCACAAAAATTGCCCAGACAGTACTTAACTGGATTTAACAATATAAATTATCACCAGAACGCAAAAGAAACAATAAAAGAACATTTATTTGAAGTCACCTATGGATTTATCATTTGCTGCATGATAATGGAAGTGTTTAAATCCATAAATCATTCAGACTCCGCACTGAGAACATACTGTAAGTGGGTCTTTACAAGGAAAGACTATAAATTAAATAGCAGCCATATTGGTTCTGAATGTGGGTGAAAGTGGAAAGCCATCTTGATACTGAGTGCATTTTGGTATTCACAGAGAAACACAAATGAAATGCAACCATACGTTGAAACAAGTCACAGCTCTTCAATAAACCTGCTTAAGGAATGCCTTAGCAACAACGCTGTATGTGTGACAAGTAACTTATTATATACACATACATACATACATACACACATGTACTGTGTATACTCTATTTTGTATGTCACAAATAAATTTGAATTTGAAACCATTGCCATAATTTTTCTTATACAATATTCATGGCTGTTATTTAAAATAGGCTATGTACACATTACAAGACTCGCTGTTCAATTTTCTTTTTGTGTCGCTTAGATCAGAATTGAAAATATTCATGGTTAAAGAAATTAGCCAGGGGGGAAAAAAAAAAACCAAAAGACGTGCACCACAGTCCTTTACCATTTATGCAAGGCGCACTGACCTCACACTTTTCACGGTTTAAAATTAAGATAAACTGATGAGAAATTTGAAATAAAAAAATACAATAAATACATAAATTGGAAGCTTAATTTATTACTATGGTTAAGTGTTTGCATTAAAGTCTCCGTTACATCGCAAATTGGACCGTACACAAAATCAATCATACCTTGATCAGAAGTTAAAACATATCTTGTCTAATGTAGGAGTTTTGAGCTGCTGCCACTAATTAGTTTGGTGCTAATACAGTGATAATTAATACCATTATAATGTTGGACACCAAGACATATGAGAAATTCCTGAACATTGAATTCAGGATAATATTAGAATATGTGTTCGATTTTGAACCACATATCAATGAGACTCAAATTTGATTTGAAAATCTCGCGTTTTGGGTCCACACAGCCCTGAAAGAATCCGCTTCCGATTAAGTGTGCTGGAAATGGTTGTGCGGTGGACTGACCATTTTTAATCCAATTTTACCCTGATTAAAAAACCTATGAAGCTTATTAGCAAACAAAGTATGCCTCTACTGTAAATATAATATTTTTTAAATTGATGAATTGGGGTACACAATTTCAACATCAGCATGAAGTATTCTACCATCAGAAATTCAGAAGCTAACAGGTCAATAAATCAAAGGTCGTATCAAACTACTGTAAATACTACGTAAACAAATCATCGTGGAAGATTGCTAAAAATATTGAAGTTTCTAAATAAATTCTAAACATGGTAACATATCCCGATTTGTACAACAATCACTTTCATTAAAATACCATATTTTACCTGGCATATCTGCATAATGTGAAGCAGTAAGGAGATGCACATTTTTGATAAATTATGAATATCACTTTTAAAATTGCTTGAAATGTCCGTGCACAAGGTATGAATACTCAACTTAGATTGGACACCAATCCATCACTGCACCATGCTCACACATTCACAACAAGGAGCAATTTAACATGGCTGATGTAATGTTTTCAGGAGGCAGGAGCCAGTCGAAGAACATACAGGCTAGTTATTGCCTCTTGATGCCATTAAGCGATGTATTTGGGTAGTATAACTCCTTTTATGGCTAAGATAGAACATACATGTCATTTGACAAACCTGAGCTGGTTTCTGATGTTTACATAATTTGTAGTCAAATCAGACATGGCACGTCTAACACAGTGATGACTTCAAATTACTAGAACATGATAGTCAGGGTGACTCACAGCAGCTCAGGATTACCATATGTAGAGAAATACAGAGTATTTTTGTCCCCTAAATAAACAGTTAAAAAAAAAAAACATTCATTTTAATTAACTCCATTAATTTGTACGATTACTTATATATTGCGCAAGTTGTTTCTTTCCTGTTATATATATATAAAAAAAAAAAAAAAAAAGAGTGAACATTTAATCATTCAATCTAAGTGTGTTGGCATCATGATAATCAAGATAAGTGTGCTGGTTTCATGCTAAGCATTTGGACCAAAATCAAAAATTTTGTTTTCCACATGCCAAATGGTGATAACCTGACAAATCTTTTCTGAGATTACTTGTGCATTTGTTTTTTACTTGACAGATAAAACCCAGATTATTAGATTGCAGAAAAAATACAGGTGTATGCATGTTTGTCTGTGTGTACATATTTAAAGTCTGGCCTAAACTGAAAGAAGGATTTATTATTTTATGGAGTATTGGTACTTGCATTATTCTTTCTTTACCTATTCACTGAAGAGTACAAATCCGAAAATGAACTTGTCATCATTCATTTGAAAATCAGATATGAAAAAATAAATACTGGTTTGTTGTTCCTACCCAAACTCACTCACTCACTTATTAGCCAAACTGTTTAATTTTCACACCCACACCTAGGGGCAATTTGGAACAGCCAATTAGCCTAATGTGCATGTCTTTGGACTGTTGAAGGAAACTGAAGTACTCAGGGGAAATCCACACAAGCACTGGGAGTACATGCAGACTCCGTACAGAAACGCTCGAGCCTGGGAACTGAACCCAGGATCTTCTTGCCATAAGGTGGATGTGCTAACCACTACGCCACCATGCTTAATAAACAATCCTTCTAAACACTGAAAAATTACTAAACCCCAAAAGGTAATACATGTTGTTCATGAGAACTTAGGGGGTGGGGGGTGTCTTCTCTTTATTATCTGCTTCCATAAAGGGGCAAGCTAACCACTGTGCTGCACTGAGGCTTAAACTCGACTCAATAATTAATTTGTCCAGCTTGTGAGCCCTGGAAGTAGAATTAGCTTGCATCAAACAGCTTGCCGTCACTGACTCTGGATCTTTTAATCGAAGTACAGCCTACGCATTTGTTAAAAACAATAGCCATTCAGTAACACCGTTTGAAAATTAGGTTGTGTATAAAATGTGAAAAGCTAAATGAAAATTCCACTCATGAATAGATTCAATCACAGCTCTCTCTAGTTCTGCATCCGATATGTATTTTGCTCCAAGTCAGAATCTACTTACATTCAATTCAGAGCATTGCTTAACACCAAGCCGTCACAGCGTGGTGGAAATCTCTACATGTGACATGCCATCTCTGAACAACTCTTAAAAGAGACTATCCTAGGGTTCCAAGCAGGTCACTCTGTTGTTATAATTACCTAAGAGCAACATACAATGAAGTCAGGTCAGTCGGTGTAATAACATTCAACGTGGACAAATGGATCTTGGGATTGACAGTTGTTGGCCAAACCTTTAGGATACCCAACCAGAACAATGCTAACACCCCTACCCCCTAGTTCCCCTTTCTCTACCAATGTTCTGGCTGCAGATTCAGTTGTTAAGAGTCTAAATCAAAACTCCCCACTGTACTGCACAGAGTTGGTTATATAGCTAAGTATCTAGGTTCTCAGATTTTTCTAGGATGCACTATACGTACTCCGATAAAGGGTTGATTTTTATTGATGCCTTAATGACCACAAAAATATGCTTATTTTTTTTAATTAACTTTAAAAAGTACACATTATGGATAAAGGTTTATGCCCATCAGGCTGGGGAATAGATCAGCACATTGTTGTTCCATGACATCACTATGATTATCATCAGCCAACCAAACATCCTGAGTGTTGCTTTTTATCAAAAACATCAACTTTCCTCCAGAAATGAACATGTAAAGGCAGTGTTTTCACCACCCAAGAATACATCGATGCAGTGTCTATGTAATGTAGCATGCACAAAACTAGCTTATTAAATAAGCCTATTATAATACAATCTTACTGTTGGCAGTAATAGGATATGGAGGAGCGGATACTGCATCATGGATATAAAAAAAGGGATTTATCAACCCCAAAACTGGAGAAACCAGCAGAAATATCATACTAAAAACAAGATCAAAACACCGGGAATTAAAGCAAAGCAAATATAGGTAGCGTGTCCCATCAAGGAGCAAAAACATAGTGTGCAAGTGCAGCACTTACGCTCATGAATAAATGCACTGTGTTGACACTGACACACATTTATGAGAGGGATCTGAAGAGCCCGAACTGGCCGCAGCTTTGCCAAAAAACGCCTGGATTGCAAGCATCTGTATACAAAGTCTGCATGTGCAGCATTATATGATGTGGTTTTAAGTAAAATAGTTTTCTAGCTGTACTCACTAGGTATGTGCCAGCATGTATTCTGATCGCCTGTAGGATATCACATGCATACATAAGTAGCTACGTCACTAGCCAGCTCCTACATTCATCCTAGACTTATCTCATGGAAAGAAATCAAATTAAAGTATATGAAAGTAACATTTTTTAATTAAGAAAACCAACCCTATCCCACCACCACCCCCTAGACACCCAACGCGACTTTATCAGCCTCCTGTGAGGAACAGGCCTCTTGGCTGTTGCGATACATAATTGAAAGTAAGAACATATAGTGCTATACTTATACATTTTCAAGAATTTGATTGAAATTATGACGCTTTTGCCTCTCCAGCTAAGTGTTCATAAACGATTTGAGCTTTTGGAATAACCGTAAAATAGCATAGGATAATTCACAAAATAAACATAAAATATATTTCATACTATATACAGTGTTACATAACATAGTATTGTCAACATATCAGCAAATATCACAATTACATTTCTTAAGACATAAAACCCAGCTTGTCTTGACCATCACATCAATATGTTCTTTAAGAGAACCCTTCACCAGATCCAGTGTCTCATGTACCATAACCATAACTAAAATAACCTGCACACTTCTGCGAAGACTTTCCCCTAAGTTTTTTTAAGTGTGGCTGTTGGGATTTGCCCATTTAGCTACAAGAGCATTCATGAGGTCAGGTGAGAAAGCCTGGGATGCAGGTAGCGTTCGAGTCAATCCCTATGGTGTTCACAGGGGGGTGAGGTCATGGACCTCAGCAGTACACTCTAGTTCTTCTGTTCCAAACTGAACAAACCGTGTCTTCAAGAATCTCAATTTGTACAAGACACTTATCAGGTTTGGAAACCCTTAGTTCCAGTGAAGGATCAATGTGATGCTACAGCACATGAAGACATACTATAGCGCTTTGTGCATCCAAATTTATAGCAACAGTTTGGAGAAGAACCATTATATGGGTATAATGATCAGATGTCCACAAATTTTTGATCATATAGTGAGTATTTTATTGTGTAAAATGTAAAACATTAATTTTTTTAAATGATATGCAAAATTAAGATTAAATCAGTCGTTTTAAGTATTTTTATTATTTTATTTAATCCCAATATGTAGTTCACAAAAGCATATTGTCACAATCTATTATAAATATTATAACGCTACATCACCCAGCCATAACACAATCACTCATTCACTCACCCACACATTTCCCAATTCTATTAGGGTCATGGAGAAGGCTGGATCCTATCTCAGATGACACTGGGCAAAGGCGAGGGACACCCTGACCAGCTCGCCAGACCATGCCAGGACCAACACACCCACACAACCATTCACACTTGTATACACCTACAGCTAATGTGAAACAGCCAATTAGTCTAATGTGAATGTCTTTGGACTGTGGGAAGAAACCGCAGTACTTGGAGAAAACCCAGGCGGGCATGCTAACCACTACACCACTGTGCTGACATCCCTACATCAGCCTATTGTAGTTCACATTTTTATTAGCAAATAATGTCTCCTTACTGACTGCTTCATGGCACTGCCGATTCTGTAAGAGCACTAACATTACTAATAAATGAAATGGCACATCATCATGCCAGATCAACTGTTATTGACCGATTGCATGCATGTTAAAGCTGGGCTTCGTCTATTATGTCAAAATTAACAAGTCTTCCTAATACTTAGCCTATTAACCCAATAATTTCACGCAATCTCATCTCCTCCTCATGGCATGGGGGTCTAGTTTGAGAGCCACTGCCATACAACATATCATGAACATCATAAGAAAATTAAAAAGGTCCAGCATGGGTCATGTCTTTACATGTTACTATACTGTGCATCCATATGCCTCAGCATTCAACTGCCAGGAAGAGCAACACAAATTAGCAGTTTTACACCATTTTGTCCTGCTCGTGGATGACTAACGAGCCGTCGGCTGATCTGGCGGTGAAGTAGTTAGCACGTCCGCCTCAAGGCAAGCAGGCCCTGGGTTAGATTCCCGGACTTGCTGAGGACGTTTCTGTGTGATGTTCTCTTCATGCTTGCCTGGGTTTCTTCCGGGTACTCCGCCCTCCTCCCACGGTCCAAAGACATGCACCTTACGCTGATCGGCCGTTTCAAAATTCCCCTAGATGTGAGTGCGAACGTGAATTATTGAGTATGTCTTACCCTGGGATGGACTGGCAAACTGTCCAGGGTGTACCACACATTCACCCAGAATCGGCTGAGCTCTATCCTCCCTACGACCCTAGTAGGTTTAAGAGGATGTGCAAATGGATGGATACATAGATGTTGGCCTATAGGTCCTACCTTTAATTCTAGGCTGTGGTCAGTGTTTGCCTATAATGTCATGTCATCATAAATGCATATTTTTCCCAATGCAGCTGGACAAAGTGCACCAAGGAGATCTTTTGTGTTTGTTGCAACAGGTAACCTATGAGACCATGTCCAATTTCTAGGCAAACAAATCAAGCATATTTAAAAAAAGATAATTATGATGATTTATTTTCTCCTAAAAAAAAGAAAAACCCCAAGATGCAATTAGCTGAATGTGTGCAGTGAAACCCACCCTGCACGTACCTGCAGTTCGCACCACGCCACTTCCACCCAGGTCTCCGTGTCCAAGCCCTTGTAGACGGTTTTGAAAGAGCCTCTTCCCAGCTCAATGTCGAATTTAAGAAAGCGACCACTGGGAGACGTGGCGACGGCTTTCATCTCGGCTTCCTCCTCGTTCTCCTCGCTCTCGGTCTTGGCGGTGCTTTTGGCGCTGTTGGTTGCACCTGCGTCCACCTTGGAACCGGCCCTGTGCTTCTCCTCGTCGGCGCTCGTGCTTTCCGTGGCGCTGTCCTTTTGTCCAGCCTGACTCTCAGTGCTCGAACCTTCCTGCAAGCTTGACCAAGCGCTCCTGGTCCGATCCACGATTGTTCGCAAGCACACAGTGGACATCTCGCTCCGGAGCTCGTATTCAGGAGCCTCATGCGCCTGCTCGTCTTCTGCAAACCACAGACTCCTCCGGATGAAGCGCGGGCCGGTGGCGCGCCGGTAGCTCGCCAGCGGCGGATAAGCGCTCGGGTCGCTGCCACCGCGCACCGCACTCGCACCGTTCATCTTATTAACGCTCCCCTCGCTCACCGACTCATAGATGTTGCCGTTCAGCTGGCACTGGGAATTGGGGACGGAGGGACACTTTGAGATCGTAGGGCCATCCGGAGGCTTGGGTCCACCGCTGGACTCCATGGTAGCTGATCCCCGTGGGGTGCTCCTAACAGTGTTCCCCTCGCTTCCCCTCGCTCACGTGGTGCGCCACCGATTCCACCACGGCGGCCGAGCAGCTCCTGCAGCGTGCGCGCGCTGGCGCACTTCAACATGGGACCCTGTTTGGATTCCTCCCGCACGGGGCAATCTGTCAAAATCACACCCCGGGCTGAGAGATCTGGGAATGGTTTAGATCAGCGTTGCCATGTCTATGCGACTCGTTTTAGGCAGCCTGCGTTGCTATCGCTTCTCTTACGCCGCCTGCGCAAAATAGACGCACCAGAACTGACGTACAGTTTGCGCAATTACAGCTGAACGGAGCGCGCTTAATTTAGGCAGGTGCGTTCACGCACACGCACGTGCACGCGCACAGCCCACAATAAAAACGACGCCTGTCGCCTTTTCAGTTCTCCGGATGTTTTATATTATAGCATCGACGGTAATAATAAATAAGGGGGGCAAACAGCTTGTCAAATGCCCCTTTCCGTCTAATATCATCTTCCGCACTGTTATCTGAAGTAACCCGGTTCCTCCTTTCCCTTGGAAAGCATCTCAGCAGACCACCTTTTATTCCGGTTTATTCCCTATAATAAACACATCACGCTTTAAGAGAAGACAGTCGGTTTGTTTGAAGTCGTGGCTAAACGTGTAGATCGCGTCCAGCATACAATACGGTACTATTTCTATCCCGCAAAATGTTGGTGCGCATTACCTTATTTCTAAGGCTTTAGACAAGCCACATCGCCTCCACGCCCATGGAGCCAAGCCTAGAGATGTGACGAGCTCATCCAATAGGAAAGCGCGCTGCACTTGCGACTCGGTGACAACATGGGTGAGGCGGGACATGAGCAAAAATTAACCTGTGAATGACTAGAGAGGGAGAAAGAGACAAGCAGATTAAGTAAATACTCCTGAATGTGGTGAAGTGGGGAACTACACCCTCAGTTTCTGGGTGAATGTTCTTCCAGTGATCGTATGGGTTTCCTCCATGTGCTCGGGTTTCCTCCTGCAGTCCAAAGACATGCACGTGAGGCTAATTGACTGTTACACTGGGTGTGTTTGCCCTGTGATGGACTGGTGAAGTGTCCAGGGCAGGGGTGTCAAACTCATTTTCGCTGAGGGCCGCATCACTAAATTTAAAGGTGACCGAGGACCGGATGTCACCGAACACCTGTTCTAAAAGCTCAGGCATGAAATCTGCACAGTGCACAGCGAAATGATTCATTTAAGCATTTGTCCTCTTTTTTTTTTATTCGCTTGCATTTTCTGACAACAAGCTAGCTTGTAATCATTCTTGAGTCACGAATAACTAGTTGTTAGTTTGAAATCGGCTGCTGCCACCTAGCGGAAGGATGACTAATTAGGTTTCATGGTAATTCATTCATTCATCTTCTGAACCGCTTATTCCTACTTAGGGTTGCAGGGAGGCTGGCGCCCATCTCAGTCGACTCTGGGCGAGGGCGGGGTACACCCTGGACAGCTCGCCAGGCCATCGC
>JAOUQZ010000034.1:7335543-7358953 GCA_028564935.1 Neosilurus hyrtlii
TATATATATATATATATATATATATATATATATATATATATATATAAACAGTTATTCTGCTCTCTCTGATAGGATTCTACTAACAGCCCACTCGAATAAAGCCTCGATTATCTTGTTGCAGTGGCACCTGCCAAAGAGTGGGATGTGTTAGGCAGAAAATGAACAGTCTGGTCTGGAAATTGTTGTGTTTTAAACAGGAAAATCAAGCAAGGATAACAATCTGAGTGATTTTTTGATGGCTAAACGACTGGGTTTATTCATCTACCAAACTGCAGGTCTAAGGTTTTCTGATTCCTTCCACAGACCAAATACATGCACATATGGCTGTTTATAATTGCCCCTAGGTGTGAGTGTGAATAGTGCTGTGGGTGTTGGGTGTGTATGGTCTGGTGAGCTTCACCCAACGTCGCACCCCTAGTAGGATTACGTGGTTTGGCAAATAGGTGAGTAAATGAATAAGTGTGTGCCACTTCCATAATAATAAACCTTTTGGAATTTTTATCTAACGACAAAATGTAAGCATCAGGATCTACTGGCGTGTTGACTGGAACTTGTATTTATGGTCGGTGGGACATAAAAACTGAGCTTTTTGGTAGGAAACACTCAAGTTGGACTTATTATTAATAAATTAATATTGATTAATACAAACGTTTTTAGGAAATATGAGGCAATTTTGGATTCTGGATTCAATTTTGGATTAAACTTTTTTTTATATAGTTCTTAGAACTGTTAGTGGAAGTACCCCCTTTTTATTTGTTTGCGCTGAAGAAGTAATAATGATCATAGCTCTTTATACATTTTTAGCTCCGACCTCAGTGTAGGTACTCCCAGCACCAGAGCTAATCTTGTACCATTGAAGACTAAGGAGGAGGGATGAGCTACCCTTTTTTATACCAATCATCCATATATTACATTTTAATAATATACTTTATTTCCTTCGTTTGTTTAAAATGTTAGCCTTGTAAACAACATCTCTGGACATAAGCTTTATAAAGTAAAACTGCATAAAAAGGACTTGACAGTGAAGTCCAGGCATTACTGAGCCTATATACACTGACTGGCTTAAACAAAAAAGTTGCTAACTGTAATATTTTCATGGAGTGCATTTATCCTTAAACACAGAATGTAATATCCATGGCATTGTTGCTCCAGTTGGTCAGGTCGAGGCTCAGAAACATTGTTATAGCAATGACCTGTATGTACTGGAAGATGGGATGTGCTGGAGAAAACTTTATGGAGTGGTTACATTTCTCCCTCAGCAGTTTAAGACGTTGGTCCCCCTTTTCAGAGGGCTGGCATTTCTGTATTTAAAATCCTTTTTCATTGATTTCATGTATTAGTCTAATTTTCTGAGATTTTGGTTTTTATAAGCTGTAAGCCATAATCATCAAAATGATAACATAAAGGATTGAAATATTTCACTCAGCATGTAACGAGTTTATATATTAGTTTCACCTTTTTTCAACTTTTGCATGATTTTGAAATTTTTCACATTTCACCTGTAAAATTAGGTCAATGAGCAGTATATAATGCTAAAATCAGGGTCCATGAGTGGTTCGGAGGTGGGGGGTGTTTAATATTGAAGAACAAAATTGAAAATAGAAAAGGAAAACGGAGAACTGAAGACAATGAAGAGATAGAGTCCTACTAACCACAGGTCAATGCGAGGTCAGAAGACGACTTGGACAATCCACCTGACCTAAATCTTATTTTAAAGAACTACACAGGCTACACACACCACCACACACACTGTATTACCTGGCTGCCAGTCTGTAGGTAAAGCATGAGTGGTTCTGCTTTTGTTATGGCTACCCAGGCCTTGGTCCAGTTCTTTCCTTTCTCCTGAATCAGAAGCTGACTGCATAGTACACAACTGTCATCTGTCAAGGAGAGCTGCTTCTGCAAAATGGCATGAGATTAAACACAAAGTAATAATGATTAGACCCACATTTATTAAAAATGCATACAATATGAAAAATATAAACATATGAGCACCTAAACCTCTTTTTCTAATGCAAGTCAGAACTGGGTCAAATGGCACAAATACACTGTACAGGCATATCATTACTCTGAGGTGAAAATCCTGCATGTAGAAATATGTGCATATAACAAGAGATCTTGCTTGGTTATTACCAGGTCATAGTGTATTACCTGTTGACGTGTCATAGACATGCAGGCAGAAGTTCACAGAACCGTGTGTGTGTGTGTGTGTGTTTTTCATCGTGATCCCTTCCCATCATGCTGGATGTTATTTCATGCAACAGGTCAAAGTGAGATCGCTCTTTTGGGACTAATTCTTATTTTTATTTTCGTTTTATTTTTATTTGAACAGAAAGAGTGACATACATTAAGCTTTTTTAAAACTGATCTTGCAATGAAGAATAAAGGGAAACCTTGTTAATAGACTTTTGAATAACAGTATTAAATTTCAGGAACATAACCTTACACAGGAGTATTTTGTCTCCCAATATGACCTCAGAAAATAACATCATATTACATATAAAGATTATAAAAAACCAGCAATTGTCAAAAACCTCCAGGAACACAGACAAAACGTTATCTTGGGTATAAAATATAGTAATGGGAGATATAATAGGAATATAGTAATCACAGAAGCTCCATTTTAAATTAGGGCACATTATAAGATAAATGCTGCATATTTTATCATATTTATCTGATTTACTTGGTGAATATAATGATAAATAATATTACACAGTACATAATAAATAAATAATATATTATATATTACAGTTACTACATTTGAATAGGTCCAATGGAACACATTGGCATATTGTTACTCTTAAAGCTGAACATTTTGGCTTCATAAAACCTACTCCTTCAATGAATTAAATCAAATGATACATATCATATTTTATTTTAATGTTACTATTATTTCAATGAAAGGCATGTATTGTTTTCCCAAAATGACAGAGGAAAAATTATGAAAGCAATGCTTAAGGAAAACTATAGAATCATTGCCAAAAAAAAAAAGAAAAGAAAAAAAAAGGGGGGGGGGGAATGACACCCGTTGCAGGGCATCTGTGTAATCACAAATAGAAGGCCACCTTGACCTTGAAATTGAAGTCAAGGTCATAGTAGTAGAACATGGTCTGAAGCTTTTCCTGGTATATCTCCATACTGAATTGGGTGAGGGTAGGCCAATTATTTCTCGAGATATCAAGCAGAAACCATTTTTTGTCCACACCCACCCGACCACCCGAAAACACAATAACATAATATGTCCCGTTAATTACGGGCATATGAAAAGATAAAAGGAAATCACAATACGTACTTTGTTGCTTCTCCTCAAGACTGAATTCTTTGAGGCACTGAGTTTACTAATGAAAAACAATATCCTCTACTGCGCTGATTCCAACCTTCTCAAACAGCAACCTAGAGATCAGCTTTTGCAGGTGGGATGTTTTGAAACTTATTCATTTTTCATAATTCACGGGAAATTATAGCAACCTGTGAAACATTTTTAGGCCGTCCAGCACCAGAACAGTCGTAAGTCGCAGAACTATATAAGTCGCAGGACCGATATAACGGATTAATGCATTTGTGGGTCAAAATTATTTATTTGCAGAATTTAGCATAAAATGCATAGACATTACAATTAGTCTGATTAGAAATTAAATAATTAAATTAGAAAAAAGTGTTTCCTAAATTCCTACTATTTGATAGGGAAATGCATGACAGACTAACTTATAAAATATCCAAAAATGCCACAAAATGTTGAGTCTACACTGTACGATGTTCAGTTATTTACCTGCTCATGACCAGAATCAAAACTTTCGATATCAATTCAAGTGATGTAAAAGTACATAATTTTCACAGTAAACCAATAAAAATAAAATCTTTTTAAACGTCTTTCCATGTAATCAACCCCCCTTCATTGCAGTGTGTGAACTCACAAAAGCTCTGTTTTACACTGCAGCACACTGTAAAATTAGCGGTGCAGATTTATCATATTTATCTGATTTACTTGGTGGATGTTTTTCACAGTCATGGAAGGATGATGAAGAAAGTGTGTGTTGGCAAAGAGTCTGATTTAGAGGAAAGAGGATGAATCCGATCCGAGTACCTTATAAAACTAACAAATTAAGGTGCGTGTGAACTTTTGATCAGATAAAACAGACTAAGTTGACAATGTGCCAAAGTTACAATATTTATGAAACTTTGTGCAATTTAAGATTTCATAGAATTTGTTTAAAATTTTATGTCGAGAGCTTTTACAGAATATATATTTCACAAACTTCATTCATTCATTTTCTGAACCGCTTAATCTTAATTAGGGTCGCGGGGAGACTGGCGCCAATGATCTGAAAATAACTGGATATCGGACTGGGCTGCTGAGGCTGAACGGCTGAAGTCACCGAAAATGCTCGTGCAGCCATATTGCTAGACCCAAAACACTCCCTGTTGCGGTCCTAAAAGCCTGATTCCAGTGGAAGCATCTCCCATTTACTTTTAAACTTGTTTGATTTTTATTGCTTTAAATCATTCATGTGCAAGTAGCGTTTTAAGTATTTTTGTAGAATTTATTCACACGTGTACTACATGTGCACGGAAAGAAACATTTCAAATACCCATGTAATGTCATGTATTAGAACAAAGACAGTAATTAGACCCACAGATCAAACAGCTACAGGTCTAAATGCAGGTGTATAATTTTTTCTATAACTATAATAGCTTTAACTATCTGGATATTGAAACAAATGTACATGTAGTATACACAGTATGTTAAATTAAGTGTAAAAATTCTACAAGCAGTACATGTAAATTCTACATCAGATACTGTAAGTTTATGCATACAAACAGTAATTATGTACTTTCTTATTAAATTACACTAGTAAATTATAACTAGTAAGTTATAATTAGTAAGACCTATTATATAGAGAGAATTTGTGTATATATATGTATTTGTAAATTTATATTCCATATTTACAAATTTCTTTGTAGGCCTACTATATTGAGAGGAATTATGTTATATTTGTGAATATTTTATATCTTAAAAACTAAATAAAGTAATTATTAGGTCAATGTGTGTATATTAACAATTCTTTGTACTTTGTTTTGTTAAATTTATTTGCTGGCCTTTGATAACCCAGTTAGTTGCACTTGGGGGACTTCAGTGACTTGAACCCCCGACCTTGGTATCAGTAATCCAGCGCCCTACCACCAGGCCACCACTGCCCCATTTTGGAAACTTTAAAAGTGTTTTTTTCTGCATTTTTATTTTTTCAAAAGCCTTGTAGTTCAAACTTTATTTGTCCATTCCTTATCCAAATATTGTTAGATTTTGAGAGATTTTAAAAAGATTTTCTGGTTTCCTTTGAAAGCTAATTTCATTCTCTTACAGACAAGCAAAAAATCTAATTTTTTAAAAAATTGACCCATGTGACTAGTTTGCGATGTGTGTGTGCACACCACATATCTTCTTTTGCTATTTTCCTTTTTTGCTTTGTAGCAGACTTTCAAAAGCAATTATTTATTTTTAGAGTTGAATTTATCTCTCACCTCAACCACTGTTTTTTTCTTCTGTTCAACAGGGCCCCCTGGTGTCCCGTCAGGTCCTTGCAGGATTTCAAAACACTGTTTACACATGCGGATGTTCTTGGTCTCTGACACTTTGGAGCATTTACCACATACCGACTGCAGGGGGCAGCAAAGATGTAAAAAGATGTAGCACAATCATTTAAATTCATATACAGGTACATTACAGTTTATAGAAACATCTGTAAAATTGCACTTTTATGCAGTTGTCTGGTCAGTCTTTCATTGTGGCTTGTTAATGTTCACATCAAAGACAGAATGTGGAGCAAATGTGATCTCAGTCTATTTAATCACAGTATGGATGTCGGTACCATATGGGCTGGTGTGAGTATTTCAGAAAATGCTAGGAATCACACACACACAGTGTGTGTAATGTCGAGGCTGCACCCATGATAGACTCATATTCCTATTCTTAGCATTGTGGTTGGCTGCTGCTGTCCACCTCATGAATCACTGCTGTGCTTGCTTTTCAGTGTTGGAGTTGCCGTATTCTTTCTTGCCCGTTTGACGAAATCTGCATCTTTTCACCTCATCAAGATCAAGATGCTTCCAACAACCAAACTATCGTTCACTCAATTATTTTGTCGTGTGTAAAAAACCAGAGAGAACAGCTGTGCATAATAGTTAAACTAGCCCTTCACATACTATTTATCCAGGCCATGATCAAAGTCACAGTGACCACACATTTTTTTCCATTCTCATACCTCATGTGAACGTTGGCCAGAGCTCTTGAACTGTATCTGCAAAAACGCTGCATGGGCTGCTGCCACATAAATAGCGGCTTAGATAATTGCATGAATGTGCAGTTGTACAGGCATTCTTAATGATGTGGATGGTGAATATAAATATGGCAATAGTTCGGTGCTGCATTATCATAAACAAATGAACCTTAAAATGATCACATATTAGGTAAACATTCTTGCGACCCAGCTGATTCTTGCATTTGGTTAAAAATTACAGTTCGAATTATAGCCTACGTTCAGTTTGCACTACCACTCACCGCTCCGCAGTTCTTGCAGTGGTGTTTGCGTTTGGTGAAGTGAAACGTCTCGTTGCAGCCCTTACAAATCTCCTTCTCCTTGTCACGCTTCTTTGAACTCCTCTACACACAAGATATGTAAAATTCTATGTAATATAATAATGCATGTAATATTACACAGATATATATGGATCACTTTGCGCAATAAATGAATGATCAAGCATATTTTTTTGTCCTATTTGCTTCATTGGGTTTACGCTTCACACTCACACACACAGATTCCCCTACTACACTATATTTCCCCTACCATAGCCTAATGGTTAGAGAAGAGAGTTTGGGACCAAAAGGACGCTGGTTCGACTCCCAAACCTGCCGGTGTGGCAGCAGATGGAGTAAGCAGCACCTTTCCTTCCTCCACCTTCATGAGCAAGACTCCGAACCCCCAAGTGCTCTCTGGGTGCTGCAATGTGTGGTAGCCAACTGCTCAAAGTGTGTGTGTGCTCACTTTGGATGGGTTAAGTGCAGAGGCTAAATTTCCCTTGCGGGATTAAAACAGTATATCAAAATAAAAAATCAAATATGTATATTTGCCACCTCACAGTTTTTTCCTTTCACCTGACCCGGAGTTTCACAAAATACCACTTCACCTCTTTGAAAATCGTTTAGAAACTCTCGAAATCTTTTAAACTGTATTATTTATTGTGCTGCTTATTACCTTCCAAGGATACATTTAATAAAAATCGCCATGCAACACGCGATTACAGAACTAATGTTCAGTACACTGGGAAAAACAGATTCTCGAGAATGTTAGATGATGCCAGCGATGCCAGCGTCATGAGTTATTGCGAAAAGTGACTACAACCCATATCCAGCATGTCATCGAACAATCAGAATAAAACAAAAGCAGATCAGCGACCACTCACTGCATAATGTCAGAGAGGGTAAGAACTTATACTATTAGTATTTATTTATAATTTTTATAATATAAAACATTCTTCTTGATTGATGCAAACTTGGTTGAGTAATAACAGAACTTAAGTAACAGTTATACAGAGTTCTGCATATTTCGCTTTTCAGTGTGTAAAGAGAGGCTGGTTCAGGAGATCAATCAGCTGATCTGGAAACTGCTAATCAGACAGCGGGTAAAAAAAAAGAGAGTAGTAATGATAAGAAGGTAATCTTAACTGTGAGAGATTACTATTAGGTATAAGATGAAGATTTAACACGTTATATCTCCATGGTGCTTGTGACTAGGTTTTTCGTATCAGTCCGACCAGGCAAGAGATTATATTATCAAAAAATCCTGGATTAGAAGTTATGAGTAATTATTATGTATAGAAGAGTTGTTACTTGTGTAATGAACTGATTTTATTAGTGCACCAAAAGGAAACCCAGTACATCAGGATTTGATGTGAAGTGGGTTGACAGACTTTTGCCTTGTTTTTCTAGATTTTGGAAACAGATTAGTGCCTCTTTACCACCTTAAAATGCACCAGAATCCACTATATTTAATTTAAAAAAATTTAAAATAAATGTATATTGCAGGTATGTATATATACTCACTCTTTCAGTCACACCTCCATCTGAATCTACAGATATGTTACCCCACTGACTCTGTATAAACACAAAAACATCAGGTCCACACATAAATGGATAAAACAATATGTTTATAATAATGTCTTTAGTCCAAGTCTAGGCCTGGAACAGAAAACAATCAGAGTAAGTTAAACTCTAGTCGTCCAGAAATTAAGTTGAGTGCAGGCAGCATATTTTAACTGATTTAGAATTTGACTGGGTAGCACAGTGGCGCAGTGGTTACCATGGCAACCTCACAACAAGGTGGTCCCGGGTTCGAGTCCCCGGCTCGACAAGAGCATTTTTGCATGCAGTCTGCATTTTCTCCCCCTGCTTGTGTGGGTTTCCTCCAGATACTCCAGTTTCCTCGCACAATCCAAAGATATGCACACTAGGCTAACTGACTGTTCAAAATTGCCCTTAGGTGTGAGTGTGTTAACCCTGCGAAGGACTGGCAAGCTGTTCAAGGTGTATCATGAATTGGCACAGAGTCAAATGAAATAGGCTCCAGCAGGATTAAGCAATTCGGCAAATGAATATATGAATGTAATTTAACCAGTACACATCCAATAGGCTTATGTAACATGTATGTTTGTGTTAGAGACTCATGTTATTTCATTATTTCAGTGACTTTCATGCATGAAAATGTATTCAGGACACACACACACACACACACACACACACACACACACTTTCGATTACAGTCTAACCCGTACTCTGATACATTTCAATTTATTAGCAATTTAGTGATTTAGATCCACTTTACTTGAATGCTAGCGGTGTGGTTAAAAAAAACCTGGTGGCTATAATGGAATATGAGTGTGGGTGTGTGTGGGGGCTGGGGGGCTCGATTTCTGTTTACATTAAAAATAAAAAAAAATCTACCAAAGACTTTTGCAATGTTGCATGCTTCAGATGCCATATGGTGCATGTTGTATTTATTATGTGCTGACGTTTGGTTATAATCTGTGGTTTTATCAACCTTTGTGTGCAAGTGTGCACTTAAGAACATATAATAATCACATTACACAAAAGTTTACGTTTTATTAATTCATCACAGAATTTTTACCTAACTTACACAATTTTTTAAACAAATTTAAACTCTCTTGAGCTGTGATCTAAGACAGACATGGATCTGAATCACTGATATTTTGGCGACCAATTGGGGAGGCAGGGTGGCATAGTGGTTAGCATGTCCGCCTCACAGAAAGAACATCCTGGGTTTGAGTTCTGCGCTCAGCGAGGGTGTTTCTGTGTGGAGTCTGTATTCCTCCAGGTACTCCGGTTTCCTCCCACAGTCCAAAAACATGTACATTAGACTAAATGGTTGTTCCAAATTGCCCCTTGGTGTGAGTGTGAGTGTGAATGGCTGCAAGTGTTGCCCTACAATGGTTTGGCGAGCTGTTCAGCATGTACCCTGCCTTCACCCAGTGGCTCCAGCCTTCACGTGACCTTAATAGGTATAAGCAGTTCAGCTAAAGAATAAATGAGCGAGTGAAACAAATTGATCTGTTTTCTAAAAAGCTAAATGACTGAGATATGGACAAATAAAGGTATGGAACACATACACATATACAGGCAAAGTAAAAGAAATAAACGATTACTGTACCGGTGATTCAGGTGCGTGTTCATCATCACGGGATAAGGAGCCACTAAAGGCTTTGTTAAATGTCTCACTTTTCTGTTTTTGCTTATCTACAGTGGCCAAGATTACCTAAGGAAAGAAGAAGCACATACCAGTGTTAGAAGAGTCCAGAGTCTTTATGTTCCCCAAGCAAATTGATTCCAATTAATTTCACTTAAAAGTGGGAGTGCTATGGCTGCATGGCTGTTTAGTCCCAATCCTGTAAGTTCACATCACATTGCACGTGTGGAAATGCTCTTACTTTCCCTATTAAAAATATCTGTGAGATCTACTGTCTTTTATTTTTTTTATTATTTGACTCACTAAGTGTTATGTGACAAGTCACCACTCTCCCTCCAGGTTTTAGTAATGCCAGTTCCAGAAACTTCCATAATTTCCCACTTGTTTTCTTTGTTTGATGCTGGCGAATAATTTGACTCTTATGAAACACAGTAAAACATTTTCCATGACCCAGCGTGTCTATTAATACAGTTGTTTAAGAAATGAGAAGGTACTCACTGCATAAGTTTAGGGTAAAAAACATTACATATTAACCACTGCAGTAACTATCAAATCAAAGGCCCTTAGGTATTTGCTTATTTAAATCAAAACAGTGATTATTTAGGCCATGCAGTGTATAGCCTGTGTCTCGGTCAACCTCAATACTATATAATATTTTTTATTATTAAACTAATATTTATTATAATGTTTTTTTAGCAAACTGTCTTCCAGATATTTTGTACTAAGGGCTGCATCCTAATAAGCATAAGTTTATACTACATTCTCTTCAATAATTATGCAGTGAGTCATCAAGGTGCAATATTGATTAGGATAATGGTCATGTGATATGAATGATCGATGACAACTATCTTCCTACACTATGTACTGTTTCTCTTTTTTGGTAATACTGACCAACTCAAATACTACTTCTATAGCACTACCTCAGAACTCTTCCTCCATCCCTCCCTCCCTCCATCACTCACTCCCTCGTTACCTTTATCCATTCTTGCTTTTCTTCAGCATTTCTGCAAATACAAATAGCAGTAGTAAACTAACAATCAAACAAAAACACGCACCAACATTCACACATACACATGATACACATACACACTTACCTGGCCTGTAGTTCGAGAGAGCGTTGCTTGCCAATAATAGCAAAAGTGTGAGCAAGGTTCTGCTTGATGTTCTCCTGAACCTGAAATAGTAACAATTCATTATTTCATTAGTATACACACGATGCCAAGCACAAAGCATTAAGAGTTATGTGTTCCCTCTTTAATACGGCAGTTCATGGCTGCAACTCGGGTAAAAGAAAAGAAGACCAGTCTGACAATATAATGTGAAAACTTTGTTATAACGTCAGACTTTTCATGTTATTATAATACATTTTCATCATATTATGACATTCAAAATGATCATGTTATACCAATATAATATTTATCACGTTATAAAACTAAACCTTTCCGGTTATAACAAAATGTTTCCATGTTATTTTGATGTACTATATTGTTGCATCAATAAGCTGTATATACTGTTATAACATTTAATGTTTATTGTAATAAAAATGTCTCTACAACATCGCGTGGTCATCGGGGGCCGTACTTCTGGATTGGCAAACCAGGGTGGTAGTTCCCCTTTTTAAGAAAGGGGACCAGGAGGTGTGTTCCAACTATTGTGGAATCACACTCCACAGCCTACCCGGGAAAGTCTATTCAGAAGTACTGGAGACGAGGATCCGGCTGATAGTTAAACCTCGGATTCAGAAGGAACAATATGGTTTTCCCGATGGCAGCACTCTTGACCAGCTCTACACACTCTACAGGATCCTGGAGGGGGCATGGGAGTTTACCCAACCAGTCCACATGTGCTTTGTGAACTTGGGGAGGGCTTTCGACCGTGTCCCTCCGGCTACCTTGTGGGGTGTGCTCCGGGAATATGAAATATGTTGCTACGGGCCATTCGGTCTCTGTATTGCCAGAGCCAGAGCTTGGTCAGCATTGGCAACAACATGCCGAATTCGTTTCCAATGGGGGTTGGACTCTGCCAGGGCTGCCCTTTGTCACCGGTTCTGTTCATAATTTTTATGGATAGAATTTCTAGGCGCAGTCAAGGTGTTGAAGGGTTCTGGATTGGTGATCATGGGATCTCGTCTCTGCTTTTTGCAGATGACATTGTCCTTTTGGCTTCTTCGAGCCAGGACCTTCAGCTCTCACTGGAATGATTCACAGCTGAGTGTGAAGCGACTCGGACGAGAATCAGCACCTCCAAGTTCGAGGCCATGGTTCTCAGTCAGAAAAGGTTGGAATGCACCCTCCGAATCTGGAATGAGGTCCTGCCCCAAGTGGAGGAGTTCAAGTATCTCAGGGAAATTTTCACGAGTGAGGGAAGGATGGAGCGGGACATTGACAGGCGGATTGGTGCATCCTCTGCTGTAAAGCGGAGCTTGTACCGGCTCATTGTGGTGAAGGGGGAACTGAGCCGGAAGGCAAAGCTCTCAATTTACCAGTCGATTTACATTCCTACCCTCACCTATGGTCACGAGCTTTGGGTAGTGACCGAAAGAACAAGATTGCGAATACAAGCTGCTGAAATAAGCTTCCTTCGCAGGGTGGCAGGTCTCTCCCTTAGAGATAGGGTGAGAAGTTCTGTCTTCTGGGAGGAGCTCGGAGTAGAACCGCTGCTCCTTCACATTGAGAGGTGGCTCGGGCATCTGATTAGAATGCCTCTCGAACGCCTCCCTGGTGTGGTGTTTCAGGCATGTCCAACTCAGGAAGAACACGCTGGAAGGACTACATCTCTCGGCTGGTCTGGGAACGCCTTGGTGTCCCTCCGGAAGAGCTGAAGGAAGTGGCTGTGGGAAGGGACATCTGGACCTCACTGCTTAGGCTGCTGCCCCGCAACCCGACCACAGAAGAAGCGGGAGAAGATGAATGAATGAATGTTATAATAGCTAATTGATTGATGAGAAAGAGAAGGGAAGCACAGGTGTCTGTTATTACAGTGTTTTTTTATGTGTCCTGTGTTGGTCTGGCCTCCTGATCTGACATCAGCAGAGTCTGCATTATAACATTGCTAAGCCATTCATTTATTTGCTGAATCACCTACTCCTACTGGGGTCGCAGGGAGGCTGGAGCCTATCACAGTGCAATGGCAGGGTACGTCCTGAACAGCCCGCCAGACCCTCCCGTGGCAACACACACAACCATTAACCCTCACTCTCACACCTAAGGGCAATTTGAAACAGCCAATTAGACTGTGGGAGAAGATCAGAACAAATGGAGGAAATCCACCCAAGCACGGTGAAAACATGCCAACTCCAGACAAATACACCCTCATCAAGCCCGGGATTCAAACCTTCTTATTGTGAGCTGGATAAACACTACACCAGCATGCCCACGAACCCTGGGTTTACCCTGGGGAACGATGTCCATGATCTCCACAATTCAAAAAAGCATGGAGCTCCATAATTTATGACCACGATTGGGGTATAAAAAGGAGGTAGGGTGCATCCAAATGATGAAACTTGAAGGAATTGTGTTTCCAAGTTCATCGCTTACAACAGCGCATCAAGGTCTGTTACGCTCTGTTAAGGTCTGTTAAGCCCTACGCACTCTACTATGATTTCCATGTTTTATCACGATTGGCATCAAATTGTAATACATCGTAATAATCATAGCAAAATTTTTGACGGTCAAGCATTTTGACACGATCATCAAAAATCCACTAAGTTCCCTCAAGATTATCACAATTCGATCCCACAACCCCCCACGCTCTTCACAATTCTCTCAAACCGTGGAGGTTGTGGACAACGAAAACATTAAGTAATAACCTGAGAATTTTCAAGTTATACCAACATATACCGTGAATATATTGTTATAATGTGATAATTTTGTGTGTCAGAATAATGTGAAAATATATTGTGATAACCTTAAAAGTTCAACGGTATAACGATAAAATTTTTCACGTTATAACATGATACTTCCTTTTCTTTTACCCGAGTAGCGGCAGTACGTATAGCGGTCACAGAAAGAGTTGCTTCCATTTAAAAAATCATCACACACAATTGTACCTCCATGCCTGCTATGTCGATTCGCTCTCTGACACTAAACTTTTGTCCCATCAGTCGCAACTTAGGCACACAATACAGCAACATGTTATTGAACTGTAAAGAGAACATATACAACAATTAAAACTGTATATAAATATCGAGAGCAATTTTCCACTACAACTTGATAAGAAATACCTGATTTCATGTGGAATCTTAAAGGATTAGGACTGTATTTCTGAAGAATAACTTTTACAAGGAAATTTGACAGTGACTGATAAATAAAGACTCACCAGGTAGAGGTATCTGTCTTGAGCTGTGCCATTTTTAGCAGACATCTTCTTTATATGCCCCTCTTTGATAAGTTCATTAGCTGGATTAACGATGTCTTCCTCCCCACCCAATCGTTCATACACCTCCAGCAGCTTATTCATCTTCTCCTAATGATGCATATACATAACAGTAAAAGTCTTTGGCCTCCTTTGCTAGCTTGTACAAACCTTATAATTCAATGGAGTATTATTGTCTATAATGAAATAATATTTATTCGTAAACTTGGGGGGAAAAAAGGTGTAAAAAAAAAAAAAAGCCAAAGGGTTTATATTTTTGATTTGTAGAAGTCACTACCCTTTGCTTTGAAGACAGCTTTGCACACTGTTGGTATTCTTTCAACCTGCTTGATAAGGATGTCACCTGGAACAGTTTGTGGTTTAGAAGGCGTTTCAATACACCGATCAGCAATAACATTAACATCACCTGACTGGTCTGCAACTGAGCGGCCTATACGCATCAGGTTGCAATGCACTGTGTTCTGACTTTTTTGATCATAGCCAGCATTAAAGTAAAATTAAAGGCAAGCCATCCAAACTCTCCTGTTACACATGAACATATGTATATTTTTATTATCAGCTGGTTTTTACTTACATTTTCAAAGTTAAAATCTGTTTGGTAATTTTGCATGAGTCTATTTGAAAAGGCTGCCATTTGGAGTCTGTTTCACTCTTGCAAGAGTGCAAGATTTTGAGACTAGGAGGTCACCAGTTCATAAAACTCAAGTTAAAGGCAAAAATAACAGCATACAGATATTAAACTAACAAGTCAGATGTACACTAGTGAACTCCCCAATAAAATACATTTACGCATAATACAAGCCCCCATTTACACACATCAGACAGACGTCAGCTCATTTACACGAACGAATGGTAACTTACTGATATTCACTGTGCAAATTTACTGTGGGATACATGAGAATTGCATGTGACTACAGTGTTGCCCCCCACTCCGTTGAGGATTTAATACTTTTTTTTTTTTTCTTCACAATGAAGCTTGTAATAACAATAGGGTGTACACAATTTATGCAAGCTTTTATTAAATTTGGGTTTAATTTCCCTTTAACTGCTTCAGTAGTTTGTGCAACAGTAGCTGTGTTAGCTAAGATAGACTCCAGTCTCACCGCAACCCTAATTATACGATTAAGAGGTTCAGCAAATGAGTGAGAGTGAATGAGAGTATATACTACGTAGAAATGGTGCAATCTGAGTGGTGTGCTATCTGGGGATTAAAAAACATTTTTCCGTACACTACTACCACCCCAGATTTCAAAGGTTTGTCCCTAAGTTGGTACTTTCAGCCATCTGTGGCCAGGGGCCTATAAAAGCACCGTCACATTCCCCCTTCCTGCTTTGGAGTGGGTTTCTTCGCAGCAATTCAACCCTGAAGATTTGATATATACAGTCTCCTCCCAACAACTGATATTAAGATATGTCCTCGTGAGAGATGTGCTGTTAATTGGTGATTTCTGCGGCTGGCAACACTAATAAACGTATCCTCTATGGCAGAGGTAAGTCTGGGTCTTTTTTCCAGGGACGATCCTCATGAGAACCAGTTCATCGTAGTGTCTGATGTTTTTTGCAACTGCACTTGAAGGTACATTGAAAGTTCTTTTAATTTTTTCAGACTGACTGACCATTATGTCATGTAGTAATGATTGTCTGTCATTCCTCTTTACTTAGCTAAGTGGTTCTTGACATTCTATGGATTACTTCAGTTGTTGAACAGGGCAATTTACTTTATACCAGTATCTATCTGTGTGGAGTTTCCTCCAGGTGCTCCAGTTTCCTCCCACAGCCCAAAGACATGCACATTGGGCTAAATGACTGTTCAAAATTTCAAAAGAGTGTGTGTGTGTGTGTGTGTGTGTGTGTGTGTGTGTGTGTGTGAGAGAGTGAGTGAGTGAGTGTGTTGGCCCTGCAATGGCCTTGCGAACTGTTTAGGGTGTATCTCGCTTTTGTCCAGCGTTGGCTGAGATAGGCACCAGCCTCCCGGCAACCCTAATAGGAATAAGCAGTTTGGCAAATGAGTCACTTTTGATAACGAGCAGACCTTCACCTCACAGTAAGAAGATCCTTGGTTTGAGCCCTGAGAGCGTTTGAACATTTCTGTGTGGAGTTTGTATGTTCTTCCCGTGCTTGTGTAGGATTCCTCTGGGTGGTCCGGTTTCCTCCCACAGTCCAAAGCCTTGCGAATTGTTAAGCTAATTGGATACTCCTGGCTCCCGTGTGGCGCATCGACAAGGTGCCCAACTATCAACCCGGAGATCGCAAGTTCGAATCCAGACTGATGCCACAGCCATCAGTGACTGGGAATCCATAAGAGCTAATTGGACGAGCACTCACGCGAGGGAGGGATGGCATATGCTCACTTCCCTGTCACTCACAGCGATCACCAGCCAATCATGGGCGTCTGTGCGCTCATTCGTACGAGGGGCGCTTTCCCCTTCGAGTGTGTTAGGCCGCCCCCAAATACGCATGCGCAACAGTTCGAAAAGAGGTGGGTGGCAGCATTGCATGTCACGGAGGGGGCATGTGCATGCTTACGCCCCTCCCTAGTCAGTGGTGCTCGTGTGATAGGGAAGGCAGGCAAAAGTTGATGGGTATGAATTGGATATGGACTAAATTAGGGGAGAAAAATGGGGGGGGGGGGGGATTATTGGATACTCCTGATTGCCCCAAGTGTGAATGCCAGTGTTGGCCAAGTAATGGTCTGGCGGGCTGTTCAGGGTATACCCCGCCTTTCCCATTAGCCCCAGCCTCCCCACGACCCTAATAAAGGATAAAGCTCGGAAAATAAAATCAAAAATTTTTGACAAGGCACACCTGTTCATTGAAAAGTATTCCAAGTGACTACCTCCTGAAGATGGTTACGATAATTCCAAGAGAGTGCAAAGCTGTCAAGGAAACAATGGCTACTCTGAAGAATCAAAAATAAACATTTCATTCATTGTTTTCTGTTCATGACATAATTCAATAAATAATTTCTTAGATTTAATAGTAAGAACTGGAGAACCACAAGCAAAAAGAAAGAAAACAAAAAAGCTGAAGTAGTGAGAACGTGAGATAAACACATTTTATAAGGAGGTTATTATCAGTGAGCAGAGACAGGAAGCGGAAACAGTACATCCTGTCTGACAGAAAGTTGACACTAAGGGGAAGAAAGAGTCACACTTACCATCTTCTTAATAGCAGCATTAGAATGATTAGCTGCTGTGGAGATCAAATCCAGAGCCTCTGAAAAAGTGAACAGAAAATGTCATAACATATGCGCACATATACGCACACACAGACACACACAGAAACAGACAGACAGACACAGGCACGCACACACAAGCACGCACATGCACACAAATAAACAGACAGACATGCACGCACTCTCACAGATGCACTCATACACACACAGAAACACACACTCACACAGATACACATGCACACAAACAGACACACACACACACACGCACGCACGCACGCACACATGCACACAGACTGACAGACAGACACACACATGAACACAAACACACAGGCACAGACAAATACAGTAGATTTAAATTGTCTGGTAGCAGATTTACGGCATGGTTTAAGTTTAGAAACAGACACAGTGAAGGTGACTTTGATCGAAACTTATAAACACAAGATACAAGATGTAATGTCCTTTTAAGGCTATATGATGAATAAGGGGCGACATGGTGGCATAGTGGTTAGCATGTCCACCTCACAACACGAAGGTTTTAGGTTCAATTCCCGGTTTTATTTATCGTCCCTACATTTATATTTTATATTTTTATATTTATATTCGTCCTTTAAATAGTTAATGTTATTTTTCTTTTTTTTCTTTTTAAATCTTAATAGTTTTTATTGGATAATCAGATATAGTTCAGTCGTAACAAGAATTTCACTACATATTGTACTGTGTATGATTTTGTTATGTGACAAATGAATTTAAATTAGAATTTCTGTGTGGAGTTTGCATGCTCTCCCCATACTTGGTTGGACTTCTTCCAGGTACTCCGGTTTCCTCCTACAGTCCAAATATATGCACATTAGGTTAACTGGCTGTTCCAAATTGACCCTAGGTGTGAGTAAGTCTGAATGGCTGTGTGTGAGTTGCATCCAGAGTCGGCTGAGATAGGCATCGGCCTCCCGTTTGATATTATTGGGAATATTTCTGGTAACAATTTACCAATGAGCCATGAAAATTTTGGTAAACCAGAGTACTTGGAGCAAACCTACACAAGCAGAGGGAGAACATACAAACTCCACAAAGAAATGCCCTCGCCAAGCCCAGAAATCAGACCCAGGACCTTCTTGTTGTGAAGCGGACATGCTAACCACTACGCCCAACTTTTAAAAAATTGTTAAGCCAATTTATTTAAATAAGAAGTGTATTTTTATTTAAGTTTTAGTGGGTACTGTTGAAATATTATACATACTCATCCTAAACGTAATGTTATAAGGGTCAAATACAGTATGGGCTGATATGGCTGCTTTGCAATTTAAAGGGAACATGATAAAATGAAGAGGAAGTGTGATGTGTTGTATAGGCTGAAATTGGTCTCTGTCTCTCTCTCTCTCTCTCACACACACACACACACACACACACACACACACACACACACACACACACGTTCTGGAAGCACTGTAGTGTACATTAATGTAGAGAAGCTAATGACTAGTCAACTTACTCTCTGCGTCTCTTCTATCTGGTGCATCACTGGGGAGTTTCTTCAAATAGTCTTTGAGGAGAAGTTCATAACGAGGAATACGCTGCACTGGCTCCAACATGTGATGCTGCAACGTCAGGTTACCACACACATCCTGCTTCTGCATGCCCACAAACATACACATACCCATACAGAAAAAAAACAGCTGAGTGTTCATGAACTTCAGGGGAAAGTTTGTTTAGATTTTTTCTCTTACTGCCTTGGACAAAGTTTTTCCTGAAATGTCATTAGAAGAAAGACTGACAGCTAGCAAACATGTTCTAGTTTAAAATGTATGGAATTTTATTGACAATTTTATTGCCAGGTCAGAAAAAAGAAAAGCAGTTCAGCATCATAATATAATGTACACTCACTGCCAACGGATACGCAACACTCAAATACTTGTATATTTTCATGAATGATTTCTAATTATAAATCTCTTTAACAATATCAATGAGCATCAGTCGAAAATCTGTGTGTAGCAAAATGGAAACATGAAACAAAAGTGAAGACCCCTACTTTAAAAAATCTAAACAAAATGTGTGCCACCAAATCAAAGTTCAATACTCAATGTGGCCTCCACTGGAGTTCAGGCAGGCAGTAATTTGTCTTCGCATGGATCCTGAGGGATGTTTTGCCACTCCTCCAACAAAGCTGACACTGACGCGCCATCCAAGCTGGTCCCACAGTTGTTCTATAGGACAAATAAGCATGGAGCAAATGCCTGCTGCTGCAAGTACTCGCCTGTGATACGGGCAGCATGTAGGCAGATCAGGAAGGTCCCGGAAGAAGTATGTTACAACGGGTTGTAGGACCTCATTGACGTACCACTGGCCATTAAGGTGCTGTCAATGATAACCAAGGGCGTCCTGTAGTTCCCAGAGATGCCAGCCTTCACCATAACTCCTGTGCCGCACCATTGGTTGACCTGCTGGACACAACATGGAGCAAACCGCTTTCACCATGTTCGCCACACACGCTCACAGCCGTCAGTTTGGGATTAACAAAACCGGGACTCGTCGGAGAATAGGACATTGTTCCACTCCCGTAATGTCCATCTGTTGTGCTGCCGTGCCCACTGGAGCCAATTTCTCTAATGTTCCGCCGTCAGGAACATCCCACGATAGGGTCGCCTGGGTCTTGGTTCCTGTCATGAACGGCGCCTCCTGATGGTGTTTGCCAGTATGCACAGCTGGCATCTTCCTGGTGTATCCTGAGCTGTCTGGGTGGCTGTGCGGAACCAGTTGCACAGGCGCCGGAGCACGATGTATCGGTCTTGCTCTGGAGGTGTGACACGTGCTCGTCTATTCAGAAATTCCGGCCTCCAAAAGGCCTCAGGCATAGCCGTGTTGGTCTCATGTTAATCGTGGCATGGTTAAGATTCCACTAGCTGTTGCTATGCATCCTGGTTGTTCTTTATATAGGGAATGTGACCACTTCCTAAATGCACACATTTTGACACTTCATTACAAACAAGAAGCTAAAACTGGGTCTTCCTTCCGAACTCAAATGCAGTGAAGCGTGACGCTCAGAGAAAACTCACCAAATTGATTGGTGAGTTGGAAGATGGGTTGGAGTCATAAAAATACTACTACTCATGCTCAGATAGGATGATCCCAAAAATATAGCAATTAAAATTGTGTTGCATTTTCATTCGCAGTGAGTATAAAAACGGTTTGTTGTGATAGCAATGTGATTTCACCTTATAATAAGATATTTTCACCTTATTCATTCATTAATTGTATTTGCTTAGCCACTTAATCCTACTTGGGTTGCAAGTCAGCTGGTGCCTGTCCCAGCTGACACTGGACGAAGGCAGGGTACACCCTGAACAGCTCACCAGACCATCGCAGAACAACACACACACACACAGACAACCATTAACACTCACACTCACAGCTAGGGTCAATTTGAAACGGTCAGTTAGCCTAATATGCATGTCTTTGGACTGTGGGAGGAAACCGGTGTACCCAGAGGAAACCCACACAAGCACAGGGAGAACATGCAAACGCCACACAGAAACGCCCAAGCCCAGGAATCAAGCCAAATACCTTCTCGCGGTGAGGCAGACAAGCTAATCACTACGCCTCCTTATTGCGGCATTAAAACAAAATATACGAACAAAAGTTTACGGACACATGAGCATTAGACCCGTATGTATAAATTCCCGGAGTTGATGTCCCAAAGTTGAAAGCACATAGTGCAGAATGTCTTCGTCCGCTGTTGGGTTACAATTTTCCTTCACTAGAACTAAGAGGCTCCAATCTATTCTAGCATGACTTCCCCCCCTGCGCACAAAGTGAGCTCCATGAAGACAAGCCTTACCAGGGTTGGATTGGGAGAACGTGAGTCGCACAGAGAACTGACCTCAACCCCACTGAATATATTCGGGATCAACTAGAACACCAACTGCCCCAGGTGTCGCCACCTGACATCAGTGCCTGACATTAATAATGCTGTTGTAGATGAATGATCCCTAATCTTCACAACACAGACTCTAAAATCTAGTGAACAGCTTTCCCAGAAAAGGGAAATTTATTATAACAGCAAAGAGGAACGAAACCTAGAGTCCAATGACCAAGAAACATGTTTGTGTTCTGGTCAAGTGTCCATTAACTCTTTATCTTATACAGTTTTTTTTTTTCTTACAGTATCACCCACCATGACCTATAATTAAAGAAGCTCACCATGTCATCCAAGTACAAAGTACAACTTAATAATCCAGCCTCTTCAACAAAAAATAACACATTTGGTTATATCATGAGTATGTATCTGGCGGCATGGTGGTGTAGTGGTTAGCACAAGTCCCGGGTTCTCTGGGCATTTCTGTGTGGAGTCTGCATGTTCTCCCCATGCTTGCATGGATTTCCTCTGGGTACTCCGGTTTCCACCCACAGCACATACGGCCAATTACCCCTGGGTGTGAGCGTGAATGGTTGCGTATGTGTGTACGACTTGCGATGGTCTGACAAGCTTTCAGGCTGTACCCCGTCTTTTCCCAGTGTCAGCTGAGATAGGCTCCACCTCCCCACGACCCCAGTAGGATTAAGCTGTATGGCAAATGAGTGAGTGGCAAGATAAGTATATCTTGGTAAATATATTTTATTAAAATGTGAAAAACAACCTATTGTAACGAATGTTTCCTGGTACAACATGATACTTTCACGATCAGTAAACCATGATCAGTTTTTTTTTAGTTGGCAGCACTACACTTGCATAAAAATAACATAATGCCAAAGTCACAACTTATCAATCTAATTACTAGGAGGGTTTATTTGAGCATGACTCATTTACTGATTTACCAAACTGCTTTAATCCTACTGGGACTGCAGGGAGGCTGGAGCTTATTTCAGCCGACACTCGGCAAAGACAGTGAACAGCTCGCGAAACCATCTCAGGACCAACACATGCACATATTCACATTCACACTCACGCCTACGGGCAACTTGGAAACTCTAATTAACCTAATGTGTATGTCTTTGGACTAGGGGAAGAAACCCGAGTACCCTGAGGAAACCCATGCAAGCAGACAGTAGGCAGGGTCCTAGAACCCAGGACCTTCTTTCTGTGAGGTGGAAGTGCTAACCACTACTCTCCACCACTCTCCAACTGTCCACCCCAGCTTTAGTGTAAATCTTTGAAAAACCAAATGTGAAAAGTTAAAACCGGTCCATCTGAAGTTAAGTTGTTGCCAAATTGATAACCTTTATATAATTCCATACATTTTCCAGCTCACAAATAACACTTCGTTAATACACTGTCTCTGACCTGGATATTCTGAACAACGCTTTTGAAGTGGGCGGATCTCTGGGTCCATGTGTTGACCAAGTCCATTGCAGGGTCAAAGTTTTTTACATATTCCCCATACATCTTCATAAATGGAGCTAACTTCTGCAGGATGTCACCTATACGTGGATTCGTGCTCCTGTAAGACAGTAAGATACATAAATACATTAGCATCTTTCTCTCTCTGTCTCACACACATACAAACACATATAATATGTTCATGTATATCAAGTAACAACCAACAACAAGCAATATTTTGAAGGAAGAGCCAAACAGTATCTACTGCTCACACTCAAAGTGAACAGTTAACCGCTGATGAATACAATCATACTGAGGGTTTTTTCTTTTTCATGTTTTATTTGTTTGTTTTTTGTCTCTTAGCAACTTCCTGTCCACAGTTTTTGTCAGATTAATCTGAAATTTTCAGACTGGTGATCACCCAAGAAGGCACACTGATGTCACAAAAAATGATTATGCAGATTTAGGCAGTGTCTAGAAGAGGTTTGCAGTTTGCACTTGTGCTATACTATACATAACATGTAGGAGAAAAAAACCTGACAGAAAAAAAGAAATCTTACCACTCTTGAGTAATTCGTGTCTGTAACTCTGGCAGCAGGAACTGATGGTGGAAGCGGTAGATGGAGGAGATATTTGAAAAGATCCCATTGATCACATCTATAGGAATTCCTGCTTCTGTCAACTTAGTACAAAACACCTATTGGGGGGGGGGGTGTGTGAGAGAGTGTGTGTGTGTGAGAGAGAGAGAGAGAGAGAGAGAGAGAGAGAGAGAGAGAGAGAGAGAGAGAGAGAGAG
>JAOUQZ010000034.1:7371932-7396056 GCA_028564935.1 Neosilurus hyrtlii
ATATATATATATATATATATATATATATAAACACACACACACACACACACACACACACACACACACACACACACACATAAATAGAAGGAAAAACAAACTAAAACTAAAAAACTTTTTAAGGCTTATTTCTTCATTCCTGCTTTATCACAGTGATCACACGTGCTTCATGATGGCATATTTTGAAATTAATTCAAGTGTGAATAGCTCTTTTTTAACCTTTGAAAATGTGAGGGTTATTACTGTGTACCATGAGTGTCTGTTTGCCGTTTCAATCCAGATATTATCAACTTGGGATTATGTATATAATCATTTTTACTACTCAGGAATGATGCGATCTGATTGGTCCACAATCTATTATTTTAAAAATTAATTATTAAAAATCACTATTTTGAGTGGATAATGCATCAAAAAGTATGGAAAATAAAACGAAGGGTAGGTGGCATCATCATTATAATGTATTAAAATGAAAAAATAAACTATAAAAATCCTGTTTTGGTTTCATTGTCTGTGGTTCCCAAATACATAATAAAACACCTTTACCGAGAGCAGGTTATTGGTAATTTTCTTACATTACCACCATTTTAAATGAGAATGATGAACAGAATAGAACAGATGCCAGCAGCTACAGCACTAGCTCAACTCGAAGTGCAGAGCTCATCTAACCTGTGACAAAGTCATAGCAAAAATATGCAAACATAAATTCTAGAAATGCTCTTCAATGTGTCCGCATAATGTATGCTACTTAACCTGTTTAAGAGTAAAGAATTACCATAAAAAGAGGTGAATTTTTCTTATGCGTGCTCAAGTTCACCTGCATCCATTATGATTCATGTTTTTAATATATCATAACATTTTCCAAATTGTTTTCATTATTATTATTATTATTATTTTATTTTACAAACACTAAACACCTTTACAGGAGCACAGTATAACTTTGGATTTTAATGGGGAAGAAAAAATAGGACAGACGCCATTAGCTATAGCACTAGCTAGGCACTGAGCGCAGAGCTCACCTGACCTTCATTGTTCCCGCTTAGCGCATAATTAAACTGTGAAATAGAGTTAAAGTGAGTTAAAAGGATACACATTCTACAAGTTCATACTGTGTCCATTACAATTAAAAAAGAAATGTGAAAAGTAAACCCAAAGAATTATATACTTTTGTGCTCATGTTTCCATGTAGTATATCCTAAAACAATTATGTATCTCCGGCTTGACGGATATCGGTGATCTCAGAAACTATCCAGCGACATCCACCTCACCTTCAGTTCATAACTGGTAATTATCCCCCATATAGTAAACCAACCACATTGAGCCATTTTGAGTAGCATATGTGACCCAGTCTGGCAAAATGAGTCACAGTGACCAAAAATTCAAAATTGAGTTAGCCATAACATTTAAAAGCTTGGAGTCTCCTCTTTAAAATGGTACGGCTAACTCAATTTTGAATTTTTGGTCACTGTGACTCATTTTGCCAGACTGGGTCACATATACTGAATGCTGATATGAGGACACTTTCCCCAGTGTTTATGTGGGTTTTCTGCTGGTACTCTGGTTTCTTTCCCCAGTCCAAACACATGCACATTAAGCTAACTGGCTGTTCCACATTGCCCCCAGGGTAAGTGTGCAGATTTGTCTGTGCGTGTTGGCACTGCTTTGGTCTGGCAAGCTGTTCAGAATGTATCACACCTTCACCAAGTGTCGGCTGAGATAGGCTCCAGCCTCCCTGCGACCCTAGTAGAATTAAGCGGCTTGGCAAGTGAGTGAGTGAGTAGTTCTGTTAAATGATAGTTATTAATGGTTTTGGTATTCAGCTACAATGACACTGAATAATCAGAAATATTGAGTCTCCCAATGTCAGACCCAAACACAAATTACCACCCAGTCATTTCCCCTCTACAGCTTTCCTTCACCACATTTCTATAGTTCAGAAAATGGAACACTGCATGCAACTGTTATTTATCATCTCATCCTTAAACAGTATGCACAGACATGTTATCTTTTTCGATACTGCATCACTGCATCAAATTGGCACCACTGTACCCTATTGTGGCTCAAGCGTAGGCAAGTGAGAAGTGAACTGAAATTTTTATTTCTCACATTCGGTTTCTGTCTTGCTGTATCATTTCCGTCATCTCTGATAAACTTTTTACCCTTGTGTTTGATCATGTCTCTTTCACAGTAGCATTAAGTGGTAATATACTATATATACAACCCCAGTACAAATCCTGTTTCTGCTGAGTCCACACAACAGACATAGCATCAATAATATAAAAACTCCCATAGCAAGAGGTTCCAGACTCGACTGTTTCTGTGTGAGGTTTGCAAGTTTTCCCTGTGTTTGCATGGGTTTCTTCCAGGAACTCTGGTTTGCTCCTACAGTACAGAGACATGCACATCAGGCTAACTGGCTGACCAAACTGCCCCAAATAGGTGTGAGTGTGGGTGTGAACGGTTGTGTGTGTGTTGCCCTGCAATGGTCTGGCAAGCTGTTCAGGGTGTACCCTGCCTTCACCCAGTGTGGGCTGAAATAGGCTCCAGTCTCCCCGCAACCCTATTAGGATTAAGCGGTTCAGCAAATGAGTGAGAGAGTGACTTCCCTTCAGCCTTGTAAATAAAGTTATGATCTCAAGTTCCAAATTAATATTTAAAGAAGAATGTTGTCTAAAGTAATCAGAAAGGATGGATTTCCAGAAATCTGAGAAAACAGAAAAATGCAGATTAATAAATAAAAAGAAAGAAAAAGAGGTGCAGGTCGTCCTAATGAAACGATTCCGCCCACATGCAAGTCTCTTTTAAATAAAACCAGAAGGAGATATTGTCTACTTCCCTTCCGAATTTGTCTATATTTGTATCAAGATGATGCAGTGTGTGTGTGTGTGTGTGTGTGTGTGTGTGTGTGTGTGTGTGTGTTACAAATAAAAAATAAAAAGAGAACAAAGAGTGCAGAAGTAGACTAAGACTAGGGTCAGGTCATATAAATCAAGGCTATAGAATTAGTTCCGAGTGTAGTCCACATTACAAAAACAACACCAGTTACAGGACTAAACATGTTTAGTTTCAATATTTACGTTTTTTTAAGTGAAAAGTGGAACACAAGAACCCAACTATGTAGCTTAAAAATTCATTTTCAGATGAAAAAAGTTATTATTTTATGCAAATTATCATAACACTTATAAGAGGTACAGTGGTTAGCACGTCCACCTCACAGCAAGAAGGTCCCGGGTGTGAGTCCCGGGCTCGGCTCAGCTGTTTCTGTGTGGAGTTGGCATGTTGCATGTGCTTGCATGGGTTTCCTCCAGGTACTCCGGTTTTTTCTCACAGTCCAAAGGCTTTGGGCTAACTTGCTGTTTCAAATTGCCCCTAGGTGTGAAGGTGAGTGTAAATGGTTGTGCATGTGTTGTCCAGTGATGGTCGGCTGAGATAAGCAATAGCCTTTCTGTGACCCTAGTAGAATTAAGTGGTTTGTCAAATGAGAATAAGAATCACACACATACACACACCGCTCGGAGCACAGGGCTCATCTGACCTGCTTCGTCATTGGTTAAAATATGAAAAATAAACTAGAAAACTCTTGTGTTTGTTTGCTTTTCTTTATGTTTCGGTATAGTATATACTAACACTGTAAAATAATCTTAGAGAAACACTTACACATCTCTCATGCACCTGCTTGCGTGTGTACTCTAAGCTTTTTTTTGTTTGTTTTTGCTTATGTTCCTGTGTAGTATAAGGGCCATTTTCGGAAAAATGTACACAGTAACTTTAAGGACAGTTTCTAAAGAAGGACAGCCTTTTTATGCATTAGGAATTTCATTATTTGTGAGTTTTGTTTTTTTATCTATTTCCATTACCAAGCACATAAGAAATCCTTTCCATAGGAGATGTTATCCACTAAAGTACAAAATGTCCTTACTGTTACCAATGGTAATAATGACCAAAATGAAGGTGTGTTATCTCCCTGTGATTTTATTGAGTTTTGGTCAGTTATATATGAAAACAATATTATATATCAATCTATGTGCATTCCATGTAAGGTCATTGTTTTCAACTTAATGCATAAAAGGCTGTCAAGCTCGGTGGATGTCACTAAATTGAATATTCCTATTCAGCAACATCCACCTCACCTTGAATCTTAAATATCAGTGTATGTATAACGTATCATGCTGCGGCCTGCTTCAGAGTTGCATCCATTGTGCGGAAAAACCTATGGTGGATTCCTTTTATTTAATTTTTATTTAAACTTACTCTGTCGTCATTTTGGGGAACCAAAAACCACAAACCACTTCTGCATATTCACACACAAAAAATACTGACAATCTTCAACTCTAACTTGTCATAAGTACATTTAACAGACAGTTCCTAATTTCATGATATTTAAAACTCAGTGTATATATAAACTAATGTAAACTCGCAATATAAAAAGAGTCCACAAGGTGATTACTCAAATGATGATCTATTACACACACAGACAGAAATATACAAATCTATTATACACCTCAAGAACAACATGGGAAGTGTCACGTAAAAGGCCCTGATGACAAATAAGGATCTGCACAGTGCAGAGTTGTGTGTATGCGTGTACATGGCATGTAGTACATCTAGTACATTTCCATGGACTAGGTATTACTGCCTAGAAACAGACACTAAGATTCTAGCATGAGCAGTCATGCCCAGCATCTACACCATCCTTTATGGCGAGCAACAGCAAGGCCATTGGTCTCAAGGAGGTCAGAAGAAATGCTTCAAAAACAGTCTGAAGTCATTCTTGAAGGTGTTTGACATCAAACCTGTCTCCTGGGAGGAAGCTGCCATGGACTGTAGCAAAAGCGCTTTTCAGTTCACAAGAGAGCCAAGAAGCATGAGGCAAATAGGACTGCTGAATTTGAATCCAGCTACATAACTGGTAATGCCGATTATTCCGTTTCCGGTTTGAGAACCAAAAATCCGTAAAATGGTTCATCAGGTCATTTAGTATACACCTACAAAGTTTCATGTGATTCCGGTCGATAATAACAGAGCAGTAGGACCTTGAAATTTCATTACTGACTCATACTAGTCATCATTCTACATCCGGGTTGAAAAATCTAAATCAAAATTAGAATCCTTTATCGTCATCACACAACGTAAAACCAGTACAACAAACTTTAAAGTTCTATCCATAAAACAATCAATCTAATAAATGTCAATCAATCTGTTGAAAATGAAAACATCAAACTCTCATATGAAGCAGATGATACAACATGATGTAATAAATATAGTAGATATGCGAGAATAAATAAATAGAGATGATAGGAGGAGCCCCCGGAAATTTTTTGCCTTTGTTGTGTCGTGTAATGTTGCAAAATTTGGTGTGATTTTGTCCACACATCTTAGGAGCAGGAGGACTTTGTTTGCTTTTTTTTCCTGGTTATGATGTCATAATTCCATTTCCAGTTTGAAAATCCAAAATTGGGCTCCATGGAATTCTAGATGTTGTCCACAAGATCAAGTCTGCCAAGTTTGACGCTATTCTGATCGCTAATAACAGAGGAGTAGAACTTTTAGAGCCAACGGTCCACAACAACAACAACAAGATATACTGAATACCTCCGTTGTAAAAAATATACTTCTGCTGGTTTATCAGCCGAAAAGGGTTGGGCAGGCTGTTTGCCTATCTGGAAATGAAGAGAAGTAAAAAAAGAAGGATCAATAGGAAAGAAGGATTAAATGAGTGGAAGAAACAGACTATGGACTATTATCTCCACAGGGAGAAGACATGAAGAGGAAGCAGCAGTCAGCTGTATATGTGCCACTTGATAATTAAAACACAGTGCAGCCTGAAACGAAACTCTCCAGGCAACCTTTACCCAAACTGCCACTGCTGCTTCTGCTGCTCCTCCTCCGTGTATGTGTGTGTGTGTGTGTGTGTGTGTGTGTGTGTGTGTGTGTGTGTTTAGATGGAAAATGACCAGCAAACCACCTAGCTCATCCTGCTGTCATCAAAAACACTAGTACATCAGCTAACAAATGTGTGTGTGTGTGTGTGTGTGTGTGTGTGTGTGTGTGTGTGTGTGTGAGTGTGTGTTAGATCACACACAGGAAGTAAGCCCAACCCTGCAACTCCCTCCAAACTCACTGAAATCGGAAACAGATCAGCAGAGAGGCGAAGAGAGGTGCGCCAATGCATCCTACTTACCTTGTCCAAAAGAAAATGTCCTCTAACCCTGCTGACGCAGTGTGTGTGCATATTCTCACTTGTGTGTGTCTGTCTGTGTGTGTTTATATGGATGTAAGAGTCCATGTCCTGAGGTGTGTCTCAGGACTGCCATTTTAATGAAAGCTTTACTGGCCCAGTGGAGTCCTAAATAATTAGGTAGAACAAGTTTGCCTAACACACACACACACACACACACACACACACACACACATATACCTTGGCTTATGTTTACATAAAAGCAACTAACTAGCAGACTCAAACACACTGGCTTGAAATTCTTGTCTGCCAATTTTTTCACTCTGATTCACTGAGATCTATTGTGATATGAACGGATCTGACTAAAACTAGATCTCATCAGGAACACAGGAACAACCAGTCTCCTAACACACTGCACAGTTTGGAAAAATGACTCTGGTTTCTAAAGCGTCGTGTCAGAGGTGAGTCAGATCTGAAATTTGCCTTACCAGGCAGCAATAGCTACAAACATCTAATGAAGGCAGACATTAAATATAAATAACTACACCCGGCCCATCTGGCCCAGATAAAACACAGACACAGGACCAGCCTTTAAGAAACATTCACCCGAATAAACAAGTCTATGAACTGTGTGAAATACGGCTTCTACTTTTTAAAAGGGCTTAATTTTAACTCTGAAATATGACAAAGCCACAGTGAATGCAACTGAAGGTGAACAGCATCAGTAAAAGATCTCATACAGTATATTACAGATTTAACACACACACACACACACACACACTATTCTACTGAACCCCACAGCAAGCAGTACTGTTCCAATTATTTCGTTAACCCAGTGGGAATTTCCTCTCAGACTCTCTCTCTCTCTCACACACACACACACACACACACACACACAACGTGAGCTACAGTATCCACACTGTACTAAAGCAACATTTCAAAGTGAAGTTCACTGTGTGTGTGTGTGTGAGTGAGTGAGAGAGAGAGAGAGACAGAGAGAGAGAGAGAAAGAGAGAGAGAGAGATTCTGGCCATACAATACTGCGCTGCAGAGTGCCCTTAGCCTTACAGTAGCTATTAAATGCACGTGTGTGCACACACACCCACAGACACACACACGGCTCAGTCTTTAACGTACTCAAAGCAAATATGCAGTAAGTGTTAAGTGTGGGTGTACACAAATTATTTAACGGAATATACAGGTTCATGATTTAAGGTCATAAAACAGGCAAATACATGTTTATCTAAATTTAAAACTCAGAGCACATTGTACTTCTTTTTAATCTTTCAAAACCATGTGCTGTCAAGGTAGTGTGTGTGTGTGTGTGTGTGAGGATAAGACATCAAAGGGAGAGGCCCAGCATGTTACAAAGGGGTTTTATGTTGTCACATAGGCACATTTAATACTACCACAAATCTAAACAGTACAAGTATATATATCTCCCCTCTGACACACACACACACACACACACACACCATTTCTGACAAGTGTTTTTTCTTAGAGGGATCAGCTACTAAATGTCCCCACAGGGTCAAAACTGCCAAATACTGCCATCATTGTTGCTCACACACACACACACACACACACACACACACAAACACAAAGAGCCATGACAGCACTTGGTATTTGAAGGGGAAAGTTCAGACCCCAGACTGAGTAAGGGGTGATTGTTACTATGGTGATCGTGCTCTACCCAAATCTCTCTCAGGCTAAGGCTGTGTTTGTTACACCCTTTATTAACACACACACACACACACACACACACACACACACAGCAATCAGCACGAAACAACATACTTAAATTCATTACCATGTGAAGGCAAGTAGTACCCTAAAGAGGCCAGATAATTTGTAATATACATATATAATTATAATTACTATTTATTATATTTATTTATTTGCTTCAGATTTTGGACAAAAGTTAAGCTGTGAAGTGGAACAGACATGGATGGACTCAACATCACGCTGCTGGTGCCACATGACATGGAACCACCTGTCTGGTAGTAGATGCTATCACTGGTTACAGTTCAAGCCACATAGCTAGCATTTGTGTCCATGCCTTGATCTTAGAAATTAAATTATTAAGGTTAAGAACATGGGCGGCATGGTGTGTAATGGTTAGCCCGTCTACCTCACAACAAGAAGGTCCTGGGTTTGAGTCCCGGGATCAGCAAGGAAGTTTGTATGTTTACCCTGATTTGCGTGGGTCATCCTCGGGTACTTGAATGTCCTCCCACAGTCCAAAGATATGCACATTAAGCTAACTGGCTGTTCTAAGTTGCCCCTAGGTGTAAGGGTGAATGGTTGTTTGTGTGTGTGTGTGTTGCCTTGTGATTGTCAGGAGAAATGTTCAGGGTGTACCCTGCCTTCCCCCCAGTGTTGGATGAGATAAACTCCAGCCTCCCTGCGACTTGAATAGTAGGATTAAATGGTGCAGTAAATGAGTGAGGATTTAGAACACACACACACACACACACACACACACACACACACACACACACACACACGCACACGCACACGCACACGCACACGCACACGCACACACACTATAAAGTAGCAAAATACTCACCAGCTAAGGTCTCTTTGCCGTCTGACACCTGCTTCCTTTCTCCACGTTAGAGAAGTTACCCTCTTCCCGATATCATACACACACCATACACACACACCACACACTCACACACACACTCACTCTTTTACACAGCCTAACTTAGCTGGTAAGATTTGTAAAAGATCATAAAAGATAAACCTATATTTACACAAACACACACACACACACGTAGCTGGTTCTGCTTACTCCACACTCACGCACTCTCTCCATCCTGACTACTTTACTCCTCCCCTCTTCCATCGATCCTTCCCTCCTCCTCCTACCCCTATACAAACAATTGGTCCAGCCCCAAAATTTGCCCCCTCCTTCCATTCTAGTCTTTTCAAGAGGACCCATAATGCCATGGAGGTGTCTCCATAGCAACTAATGACAAGGAGGGAGAGAATGAGAGAGGGGTGTGAGGTAAGGCAAAGAGAGAGAGACACTATGAGATGGAATGAGGGATGTAAAGTCCTGCTGATATTTCACTTCAGCGAGGAAAAAAATGCTTTGAGGAATTGAAAATATATCTGTGCATCTTCTGTTTTTAACTCTCTCCATTAGCTTCTTGTCGTTTGTCGATGTGTTGAAAGAACGAGACTGCTGACCCTCAAACAGGAAAACCAGTGTGACACTGAAGTGCTGTTCTCACATGTACCCACAATTAGATCTACTTTCATCTTTTCTTGTCGTTGACTTCCCATCCTCCATCGTTTAGCGCGATCGACTGGTGACACTGTAGGGTCCACAAGCGCACACGTGTTCACCATGGAAACGCAGCGAGCCAATCAGTAACCTCCACATTTTGAAGTGAGATTTAGTTAGGGAAGAGAGGAGGGGAGAGGAGAGGGGAGAAAAGGAAACGAAGGGTGCGCAGGAGAAAGTAGGGGAAGTAGTGGGAGTGGGTTGGTGACATATTTTATTAAAAGAGGAAGCTGCGCTTGGGAAATAGATTCGAATCTGACACACCGTATCTCAATATGTATGTATATATATGTCTGTCCATATTTGGGTAGACGTGTGTCCTGATTAAATACTCAAATGAAACTGTTTGTGTTTGTCTGAGAAATGGTATATAGCTCCATGAGCTACTAAAGAGTGGTCCAGCATGAGCTCCTCCAAACTGACCAAGCGTTAAAAATGTGATTATGGTGGGAACACAATGCCTATACAAACTGCACTCCAGTAATCAACAGCTCACAAAACAGGACCTGTATCTCAGTTCATGTTTTTCCATCTTTAACCTCAATAAAGCTCACGCCGCATAATTACTTTTGTCTAAAAATATTAATAACTAGACAATGTAATTACAAAATTTTCCTTTGATTTGATTAAACTTATTATAATGCAGGATGTTTCAAAAGTATTATACGATTTACATATTAAATGTTGGCGGCACGGTGTCATAGTAGTTAGTGCGTCTAGGTTTCGAGTCCTGTGCTTGACAAAGGCGTTTCTGTTTGGAGTTTGCATGTTCTCATCATACTTGCGTGGGTTTCCTCCATGTACTTCGGTTTTCTCCTACAGTTAAAAAAGATTACGCACATTACACTAATTCGCTGTTCCTAACTGCCCCTAGGTGCGAGTGTGAATGTGAATTGTTGTGTCTATGTTGGCCCTGCGATGGTCTGGCGAGATGTTCAAGGTGTACCCCTCCTTCACCCTGAGAAAGCAAGAACAGAAGGATTAGGCAGTTTGGCAAATGAGTGAGTGAGTGTTTAACGTTGGTGGCATAGTGATTAGTACGTTCGCCTCACAGCAAAAAAAAAGGTCCTGGGTTTGAGTCCCAGGCTCGACGAAGGCGTTTCTGTGTGGAGTTTGTATGTTCTCCCCGTGTTTGTATGGGTTTCCTCCAGGTAATCCAGTTTGCTCCGTCAGTCCTCCAAAGACATGCACATTAGGCTAATGTGAATTAGGTGTGGATGCGAGTGTGAATGGCTGTATTTCCCTGTGATGGTCTGTTGAGCTGTTTAAGATGTACCCCGCCTTCACCCACCATCAGCTGAGATAGGCCCCAGCCTCTTCGTGACGCTAATAGTATGATTAAGCGGTTCAGGAAATGAGCGAGTATTGAAAGTTTACACATATCGCAAAACAATTATCTCCAACGAGTAAGGTACGTTTTATTTTACCCTCAGTTTGTGTGTTTGTTAGAAGGAATTTGCAAAAAAGAGGCGGAGCTTCGGAGAAGTTGACTCCATTCAATTTTGGTGATGATCCAGATCAAATTCTGGACCCTGGAAATTTGTAAAGGATTCTTTAACATTGTGAGACAATTTTTGACATTGTGGGTCATATGGGGGACTGCTGGGCTTGGTAGAGGTTTGCGCTCTCCGTGTGCTCTTGTTTAAGTCACCACCACAGCTACCACTGCTCAATTTACAGTAAAACAAAAATAGAGCATCTTATTTTGTATATTATAATAATACAATAATACAGTACTTATTATAATACAATAATACAGTACAATAATATTGCTAAACTGCAGGAAAATCTGGTTGCAGAAGCTTTTTATAAGGTCTGTGAAGGAAACTGGTTGGGTTTCATGTTTGTTGCTGGTATACGAGAGAGACGATTTTAATAATTACTTTCATTTATCAATCAAACATCCACCATGATACAGTCTAGTGGTTACATGATGGTTTGGTTCGAGTTTAATTAAATCTTTACACTTCCCTGTCTCCATTCAATGGTTCAGTCATGTGACAACTGAAAACACAAATATGTTTCGAAGGCCCACAGATGGACTCAAGGTCAGTGAAGACTAGGCTTAGTCTAGTGTAGATAACAGTGACCTCCAAGTGTGCCGTGAGGTATGTAATACAGCATATGGATCTACAAACACATAAAATTACACAAATTCAGACACGAGTCTCAAGACGGGTTTATGGTTCGACAAGAAGGACACCTCCACAGTAAATACAATAAGTGCTCTTTAAAGACCTATAAACTGAATTAAATAAATAAACATGCTGCCGTCTGGTGATGCATCCTGGTGCGTGAGGCTTGGCGAGGGCTGAGAGCAGCCGGTCGGTGTCGGAAAGAAGGAAGCTTGGCCACTGCCACAGAAAACCTGCCAACATTCCACAGCATGCTGAATCAACTCCAAAGCTCTAAAGCTTCTCTCGCTTGTTACGGTTTTGAATTAGGAATGTTCTGCACGCTGGTAATAGGATATATGATAATGTCATGATTATCGAAATACAATAATGTTATCATGGACAAATCACAATATTATTCTTTGAACTTCTGATACACTGTGGATGGTTTCTCTTTAATTTGACAGAAATTTATATTTACTTATTTATTTTTGTATTTTTTTTAGCTTCTCCCCAACCCAACTTTATAATTTTACACGCGTTTAATGCTGTATAAAGCATAAGATTATTGTGCTGTATAACGATCCAGGGTAGCACGGTGGCGTAGTGGTTAGCACGTTCACCTCACTGCAAGAACGTCCCAAGTTCGAGTCCTGGGCTTGGCACCGGCATGTTCTCTCCGTGCTTACGTGGGTTTTCTTTGACTGTGGGGGGGGGTGTTTCTCCGTCCCGTCCCGTCCCGTCCCAGTCAAAATTGCCCGTGAGTGTGAAACGGTACGAGTATCAAATGCGTCGGCTCTGTGATGTGTGCACACGCCCTTCGCGTAGAGTCTGCCGAGACAGGCTCCAGTCTACCTCATGATCCAAAATGTGTTATTACTAAAAATATTTGGTGATTACTGAGGTATTAAAATGCTATTTTAAATAAATAATAACCATTTATCTTCCAAAACTGAATTTCACAGAGATAGATATGCGCACTCTTGTTACACTCTTATCAGAACAACACAACCTTATTATCTCCTCAGTGGCAGAACCATTTCCTATTATTCAGTTAAAAACACACACCACCCATGTAATGTCTGTGCTTTAACATCTACTATCCATATTTTGTTTTCTCATAAAAAACAAGAACATATAAAATATTTACACCTTTACAGAAAAAAGGGGTAAAATATTAAAAGGATATAAACTCACATTAAATGTATTTGTTTAAGCAATGCTTTTCTTATTTATTCATTTTGCCCCAACAAAATCATGGATATTCCCTGAAAAAATATATATCAACATATACACATATACCAATATAATATATATTAACTTTCTATTCCGTTACCCATGTAAAACAAGCTTTAAATGGACGGGAAGGGAGGTATGAAATAGCTATTAATATTTCATTAAGATGTGACGCCTTTTATTCATTATTAATCCCAACACTGATCTGATTAAGAAAAATTCACTGCATTACATTAGCATAATAAACATGCAGCCATGTGCAAACACCTAGCATTTTTAGTAGCATTAACAGATATTCTCTTTACAATATCAGATGATTTTAAAAGCAAACTTGGTTATTTGGTTTACAGATCAGTTCAATGGTCCTTACCTTTGAAGTTCACACATTTTCAGAATATCCAAAAATCAATACAGCTCATGGATTGGGGGTCTTTTTGTGACAGTATTACGCCCAGTAATGAGCAAAAATAAAGTCAGCTGCTTTAACCAATCAGGAAATCTTTCAGAAGGGTGTGGCCCAAACAAATAAAAGTAAAAGTGATATTTTGGTGTAGTTATGCATGTATGTATGTATGTATGCACCTATGTAGGTGGATAGTAATAAGTAGATTTATTTGAGTACTGAACTGAAGTACATTTTTTTTGAAAATCTGTACTTTAAGTAATAATTTTTGATAAGTTTTCACTTTTACTCCTTACATTTAAACAGAAGCATTAAATTAGTACTTTCTACTAGTAACATTTGTAAGCAAGATCAGTTGCTTTTGATGTAATGCATTTGGGGGTTATTGATATACATTTTTTATATGACTGCATGCAGGGTGGCATGGAGACGTAATGATTAGCACATCAGCCTTGCAGCAAAAGGGTCCCTGGTTCAAGTCCCGGTCTCGTCAAGAGCGTTTCGTTGTGGAGTTTGCATGTTCTCCCCTTGCTTGTGTAGGTTTTCCCTCCTGTTACTCAGGTTTCCCCCCACAATTCAAATGCATGCACATTAGGCTAACTGGCTGTTCCAGATTGCCCTAAGTATGTGTATGGTTGTGTGTGTGTTGGTGTACCGCGCCTCCGCTACCCACAGCCCTAGCAGATAAAGAGGTGTAGCAAATTAATGAGTGAAGGAAGGATAATTGCATACTGAACCTGGGAACCAACTCCCCACCCTCCCCCCAAAAACCCCGACATCTCATCAATTCCGAAAATGGCCTGCATTTCGATGGAAATAATATAGGACATTCTGGTAATCAATTGTGTTGGCTACATGAGTGAGAGGAGCTAACCCTGGGTTTACACTAGGGCCATGATGTATACAATCTCCACGACTCAGAAAAGCGTGGAGCTCCATGATATATGACCCCACTCGGAGCACGATTGGTGTATAAAAAGGAGGCAGAATGAGAGAGAGAGAGAGAGAGAGAGAGAGAGAGAAAGAGAGAGAGAGAGAGAGAGAGAATTATCAGCGACTTTTCTTACAAAGATGTTCTTCGAAAAGATCCTTCTTATATTTATTCTTCGAGTACATTTTAGAGCCTGTACATGTTTACTTTAAATAAATAAAATGAATCAGTACTTCTACTTTTATCAGCGTCTTTTTGTTACACGAATCTATCTGTACTTCTACTTAAGTAATAGAATGTGTGGGCTTTGAACACCTCTGATTAAAGCCACCTGCCCAACATAATGTTGGTCCCCCATGTGCCTCCTAAACAGCTTTAACCCTTTGAGGCACAGAAATCTTCAAGACCACTGAAGGTGTGCTGTAGTGTCTGGCACCAAGATGTTAGCATCAGTCCTGGAAAGGTAGGGCGTGCATCCCACGGAGGCCTGATCAGATTGTACTTGAAGGTGAAGTCAACAGCTTGAACTCTTTCATGTTCCTTAAACCATTCCAAATGAACTTATCTCAGAAAAAACACATTTTCATTGATTCTAATGGTGCACTCAGACAATCTGAGCATGATCCTGAGTGGAGCCGACCTTTTACCGATGTTATTGCCTTTCCCATGAGCTACACGAAAGGTACTTTGACTTCATCAATATTTTTGATAAAAAATATTTTTAATCACTGGCTAATGGCACTTCTGAAGGGGATAAACTTTTGTCCACCAGTCGCATAAAGGCATTCTTTGGATTCGTAATGTGTTTGTTATTTCATGTAGTCATTCATTTGAGATTTGTATCTCCAGTCCAACTCACCATCCACTCCCTTCCTTTTCTTCCTGCTTGGTGCATTTTCACGCTCATACCAACCCTTAACCATTTTTATGCCATATGTTCTCAATCGTATCAAGCTCACTCTCCGTTAATGACCATGTCTGAAAACTGTATAGAAGGCGACAGCACACACATGTAGTTAGGTGACGTGCTGACGTTCCACAGGAAACTGTGTGTGTGTGTGTTTGTTTGCAGTTCACGAGTGTGTGTTCAGTCCTATAATTTTTACAGAAATTGTACTAAAGTATAGAAATATTACGATAGTCATTACATTTACATAGACAGAAGTTTTCCAAGAGGTCTAACGCCATGACCTTATTAGATAATTAAATGATCAGCTTCATCTTCGTTAGACAGAGCATCAGAATACCCATAACACGTCAAAGGTCAGGGAACACATGTGTTCGCTCCACCATGTTTTCCGATTGTTGTTGTGATTCTGATGTTATTCTGATGTCACTCTGATCTGTACTAGCGTTGTACTTGTTTTGATGTGATATTATAGTGTATAAAAAAAGAAATAATAATAATAATTAAAAAAACACAAATTTTCCAGAAATGTGACTGGTATCTCCCCATGTTGCTTCCATTCATTTATTCATCGGGTTGGGCAACCCAGTGGCCCACTCTTTTCAAACAACAGCAATGGTTCTTTTACATGCCTCTCACCACAGACAGTGAGAGACATGGCTGGCCTTTGATAACCCAGTTAAGCTGCACTGAGGGGACAGCAGTGACAACTTGCTGATAGTGGGGCTTGAACCAGAGTAAACCACTACCCTACCACTGGGCCACCACCTCCCCATTGCTTCCATTTCTTCCAAATTTTACACCAATGTTACAGTAATCACTACCGATATGTACCCATGTTACTCCAATTTTTTCCTGTTTTCCCAATGTACTCTGAACACACAAAAAAAACAAACACCAAATTTTTTAACACTCCCAAAATATTTCACTCTTCCACAAAGTCACCTCCGAAACTCTGTTTCTGATGTTTCAGATGTTTTCCGATTTCCTCCGATGTAACATTGGAATATAATCAGGCAAATCAGGGTCAGTATTTTATGAGTACCCCTTAAGGTCCGTTTCTAGTAATCTGAGTAATTCCACCAAATTTTGGAAAACAGTTAGATCACTGAGGCACCGTGTTGCTGCTACTCTTCCTCCTCAACATACCACAAAATCCTCAGAAATTTTTAAAAACAATTTAATTCATTCGTTCATTTTTTAAGCCACTAAATCCAGATTAGGGTTTGCTGGGAAGCTGGCGCCCATCTCAGCTAACTCTAAGTGAGGGGCGGGGTACACCCTGTACTGCTCACCAGGCCATCGCAGGGCCAACATACACACAACCATTCACACTCACACTCACACCTACTGTACATGTTTTTGGAAGGTGGAAGGAAACCCTCTAGTTAACCTGTACTTCTGGACAAGGACATGTTTGACTGTGATTGGATTTCCGTTTCACACTCTTGACCCGTTTCTATTGATGCCTGTGTGTTGCCCATTTTAAAAGGGGGTTGTTTGCACTTCTGTCAGAATAAGTGAGAGCCAGGAAGCTACCTTAAGAACCAGGAGGGTGTGGCTTTCATTAACAGAAATTCTGGTTGAAAATGACTCCAAGTCAAGCGCCTGATCAGTTCAAACCCGTTGCAACCATAAAGGCATCTGTGAGGCATACATTTTACTGTAGATTTCCATGCTGGTAACATATGAAACACCTACTGTGCACATGCTCACAATTCTCAGGCAAATACATACTTTCTCCACCCATATTTTTACAAGAATCCACCCCCAAATCTGCTGGAATGTTCACAGAATGGCCACGGTAGTCCCATCCACGGTTCTTTTACAACCTTTATCATACTCTTTACAAACTGGGAATACCCAACAAGACCAGGCCTGGACTGGCAATCGGGAGTACCGGGAGTTTTCCCGGTGGGCCGAGGTACTTTGGGGCTGGTCCGGCCGGGAAAATGTGTGTGTTATAAAATAGTCCAATCAGACACTGCGCGGCCCCCTTGTAGCACGGCAAAGGCCCACCCACTCTAAACAGTCTGCTGATGTTAACAGTTTGCCCTAGCGCAGCCTTGTAGTCACGTGGTCCCGCCCCGCCAGTTCATTTGTCCCCGCGGGCAAGCGCATGCAGCCTGCCTGAGTCCCGCCCATTCTCATTTAGCTGCTCAGACTGGTGAGTGGGAGCACAACATGGCGAGCGATGTAGCAGCTAATTTTAAAACAATGCCACAAAAACGTAGGATGAGGGGAGCTGAGAAGTTAAAAGAGAAAAAAATTAAATAGTCTTCTTCTTGAGGCTGCCAGCTGTGCAAAAATTAGAGAATTGTTTGCAGCAGCCAGTGCAGCCAGAGCTTCTTCTCATGATGCACTTGTTGAAGAAGCTCGCTGTGAAAGAGAGCCGACAGAGGGCCAGGGCCAGGCTGAGGGAGACCTGCAGGGGGAGAGTGTCAGGGAATCACAGGAGGAGGGGGAGGAGGGCCAGGGCCAGGCTGAGGGAGACCTGCAGGGGGAGAGTGTCAGGGAATCACAGGAGGAGAGTGAAGCTGGGACCATTACACAGCAGGTAACAAAGTTAAGGGAAATGTGCAGAAAAGTGCAATGCTGTAGCTTATACAGGCAAGATTTTTGTTAAAAACCCCTGATTAAAATGAACAAAACCAGCAAAATTATGATATAAATCAGTAGAAAAAGGCTATATGGTCGTTTTGACGGGGACAAAAAGCAACATAAATTCAGAGGAACCATGAACAAATGAAATTAGACCAAAGCTCTGTACGATAAGTGTGTATTATTTAGTAAAGTACATGTTAAATGTCATAAGGATTAAACTACAGTTGGTCTGATTCAGTACAGATCTATGATTTGTTAGGTTCAGTCTACCTCTCCTTGCTTAGTCTGATAATCACATTTTATACATTCCATAAAATATGACATGAACGATTAAACAGTCCATCACAGGAAACCTAGTCACCAAAAAAGCAAGTGCAAGGAGCCTAATGCGAAATTATTGACATTTATTTCAGACTTTTGTCAGATAAATAGTAATGAAAACACAATGATACTAATATTTGACAAACATTTTATAATTAAATCTGATTGAATGAATTTATCTGCTTTATTTATTCTTTACCCATTTTTATTGTATTGCAGTTGCATGCGAGTGCCAGGGGATTACTGAAGTGGTTGTAGCAAATGAGCTGTATATAAAGGTACATGTTACACTTCTCCACACCACGATACATATAGTATGGTAAATATGACAACCAGCACACAGGTGAAAGTAGATTGGCTGTGGAGGGCCTGTCTAAACCAATAATTCCAGGGCCTTTTTTTTTCCCAGTCCAGCCCTGCACAAGACCAACTTTTTTGGAGATAGCCTGAGTCAGTCAACTAGCTATCGCAATTTGGCCCTTGTCACAGGTGCTCAATCCTTAAGGTTAGGTCCCAGTGCCGACCTTGCGTTACTCGACCAACTCGATCTCACTCGGGCCGGCCAAGTTATGTAGACATGTACTCGACCTGTATCTCGACTTGTTTTCGCCCTCAAGTCGACCTATTCTTGTCCTAATCGAGTCCACTGAGAGTGCAAACGTCATATTGCTTCATCACAATCATATTATGACACGTTACGCAAATCCACCCCTTTTTTTTACAAATGAAAACCCGCGAAATGATGCACAAGTAATGCGAGGCCACCCCTTCCATAAAATGGTGGCCGGAGGGAGTCCCGTGTGCCTCTATTTACACTTTCGTTTTCAAAAAAAAATAAAAAAATCTGCATATTTCCTACACGCAACGTGCCTCTTGCCACCTCACACACGTATTATAAAAATAGAATATTATTTCTAATTATAAATGGTTGTTCCGGTGTCAGTGTACTTACTGCTCAAGCTGCTCTTCACAACAGACAGAGGAACGTGCATCTCAGATCTGTTCCATTTGCGCTAGGATCTGATCCTTTGAGGTGTATTACAGGGGACGTAAATATGCTCTGCAGTAATCTATTGCTGTAGTTTTTTTATTTACTTTTCCTGGAATAACTAATACAACTTGGATTTCTCACATAATCTCTCCTCTGATATAATACAGGATTTTTCACTTATCAGCACAAGTTGGAAAGATGATCTAGTCTGGTATGCGCATCCAAAATAAATGATAAATCCCCAGGTTCAATTATTAAAAACCTCTAACAGTTAATTATGCTCCAATCTGACATGGAATGAATGCATTCACCCGGACCCACTGGACTCGAGACAAAGAAAAAAATAGTGCAAATGTCCGAGGACGACATTTTGAGAGTGATAATGAAGTCATTGGGCTGTTGAGGACTTTTTCTATCTGGGACAACTTTTGGATTTACCCTCTTGTATATATACACACATTTTATATATGTGTGTGTGTGTGTGTGTGTGTGTTTCCTTTTTTACTTCCTATTTGCTTTACTTTAACGTCTATTTGCTTTACTTTAATGTCTAAAATCAGAAATTACTCGCATCTGAGAGAAACTAGGACTTGTTTCACATCATCGAGTGTAATTCGAAAAGTTTGCATAGAGCCGTATTTTCAAAATATATTAACAAACTTGATGGTAATTTGGTGATTTTTTTTTATTTGCTGAAGAAATTGACAGAAAAAACATTTTACTTAACAAAAATATCATGAACTTTTCAAAGCACCGCAGTCTGTAGTAGGATTTCAAAAAATAGCTTACATTAAATAAACATCATGTATACAGAAGTAAAAGAATGTTTTATTTCATTTACAAGCTCCACATGATGAACATTTACAGTGTCTGAGGTAGAATTTTATTGAAATTAGACAAAAACATTGCACTAATTTGAGTCTTTAAATTTGTGCTATGCGGGACTGAATAAAGATTTTCATTCTGTTTTCTGTTCATGTCTCTTTATGCATCACTCTTTCAGACACACTATATAAAATACTAACATTTTTGAGAAAGATGAAATTAAGAAACTTGAAATGATTAACAGATGGACAGACTAAGGGACGCATGCACGGATGGAGATACTGATGACGATATCCCCTTGTATTATATGCCAGAGGATTTAAAAAAAAAAAAAAAAGGTTTAATAGTGGGTGTGAGAATGAAGGGAGATTTGGACTTTTGGTGGCTAAATCTGGCACAATTGCTATCATCATTTACAGTGAATATAACCAAAATAAATAGATAATAGTGGTCATTTGATGATATACAAAAATCCATCCAAAAACGAACAGTGATGGCAAAACGGGGTGGAGAACTACTTAATACTTGTAGTGTAGTGTTCAGGACTTTTTAGATTTGTATTTGTGTGTGTGTGTGTGTGTGTGTGTGTGTGTGTGTTGTGTACGCGTGCATGTGTGTTGGTCATCTGCTGAGCTGTAGGCTTTTTCTCCCCGTAGTGTCCCAGATGGTCATTAATTACACACAGATCAGCGAGATTAAACAGAGGAAAAAAAGAATGGGACTAAGAGAAGAAGAACAGAGGGATTATAAAGAAGAACTGAAGTTGACGTGTATTGAGAAGGATGAATAGAAGGATTGAAGTTTTAGCAAGCTTTGCTTGCAGTAATTCTACTGACACTTGGATCAACGGAGCTCAGCAAGCCATGTATAATTACCATTTAGAAGACGCATATATTAGCAGGTCTTGTACAGTCACATACAATTACCTCACATGTTGAGAGACACGCCGTGGCAACCTAACATGACATGGTGCTACCATACTGTTATGAGAGAGACCTGCGTACCTTCACACACCCAAATGATCCACACCTTAAACTTACAAGAGCAAAACATTTTCAGCATGATTTCAGACTGAATTAATTATAATCACAGAATTTTTGATTAAGCATCAAAAAAGATTATTTAAAATCCCATCCAATCATTTGCTGAACCACTTAGTCTTGCTAGGGTCACGAGAGGGCAGGAGCCTATCTCAGCCAACACTGGGCAAAGGCGGGGCTCACCTTGAACAGTTCTCCAGTCCATCGCAGGGCCATCAGACACAACCATTCAAACTCTCACTCACACCTAGAGGCAATTTGGAACAGCCAGTTAGCCTAATGTGAATGCCTTAAAATTCTGGGAGGAAACAGGAGTGCGTGGAGGAAACCCATTCAAGCACGCAGAGAACATGCAAACCCCACACAGAAACACCAAGCCCAGGACTGGAACCCAGGACCTTCTGGCTGTTAGGAGAACGTGCTAAGCATCACCACGGAAGTCAACTTGCAATTAACAGGACTACTGCACAGCAATTTTACACCTCCTGTCTGTCTCTCACTCTCTCTCTCTCTCTCCCTCTCCCTCACACACACACACACACGTTGCAACAATATAGCTTGCTGGCAGGATTATAAGATCACAAGAGCATGTTTTGCAATGTGGTTGGATGATAATCGTGAAAGGCCTATAAATACAGAAGGTGCACACAAAATGTGGGTTTTCACTCCTGTCCCATGTCACTCCCACAAAAATACCTTTAAATACCAATCTCAGCCAACTCTGGGCAAAGGTGGGGTCTTGAACAGCTCGCCAGACCATTGCAGGGCCAACACACACACACACACACACACACACACACACACACACACACTCACACTCACACTCACACACACAAAACCCGCCCAAGCCCGGATATCAAATCCAGGCCTTCTTGCTGTGAGGTGGATGTGCTAACCACTACACCACCATGCCGCCTGCCTAACATGCTTTCTAACATGTTCAAAATAAAAGAAAAAAGCATTTATTTATATTAGAATGTAATATATATGTCTACAGTATAAAACTGACCTATTGTTATTATGATTCCCATCCGTATGTTCATGTTTTTGTCTCTCTTCCAACCAAGTTATATGATGAATAGTAAAACTGACTCCCATCCCATGGGAATCCAGCAGAATAAATCCACAGGATTCCTGGGTAAATGTCACCACATCTGCTTGATCAGCATCAACTGACAGGAACATTAAGACCATTTGCACCTCATTCTCTTCCTATTTTAACAGCAATGCTGCCACCCAGTGGTTATAAGGTATTACTGCAAGTCAGATAGTAAACTACAGTACAAACTCGCACTCACTCATTTGCTGAACTGCTTAATCCTACTACGGTCACAAGGAGACTGGTGTCCATCTCCGTCAACACTGATCGAAGGTGGAGTACATCCTGAACAGCTAGCTAGACCATTGCAGGACAAGCACACACACAACCAGTCAATATCACACCTAGGGGCAATTTGGATTAGCCTAACGTGCATACCTTTGGACTGTGGGAGGAAACCAGAATACCCGGAGGAAACCCAAGCAAGCATGGGGAGAACATGCAAACTCCATACAGAAACACCACAGCCTGGGACTTGAAGCCAGGACCTTCTTGCTGTGAGGCGGACATGCTCCAGTAGGAACTAACCTATTAAATCAAAAACAATCATACAGCATATCTTTTCTCTGACAACCAGATTAAATGGTATTGCCTGGTTTACTGAGGGTAAGGCTGCATTTGGTTAGCTTAAATCATTCATTGACACTATAATGTACTTGTATGTTTAAATGAGTAATAACCGTCAATGCATTGGTGCGATCAATCCTAAACCCTGGCTCGTTCATTTATTCATTTTACAACCTGAATAATCCTACTGGAAGAGCGGGGAGGCTAAAGACTATCACACCTGACTCGTTGAGAATGTACGGTACATTTTGAACAGCTCGCAGGGCCAACACACACAACCATTCACACTCGTACTCACATCTAGGAGCAATTTGAAAGAGGCATTTAGCCTAATGCGCATGACTGTAGGTGAAAACCGAAGTACCCAGAAGAAACCCACACAAGCACAGGGAGAACATGCAAACCTTAGAAATGACTTCGCTGAGCCTGAGACAAACCCAGAACGTTCTTGCTGTGAATCGGACATGCTAACCACTATGCCATGGTGCCGCCCTCTGACTTAAACACAATCAAATAAAGTCTGGTAACTGGTAGTACAGAACATCTTGATGTTTGTTTCCAGCGAAGGCACTAATGGTGTAAAGCACCGGAACTACCCATATCTATGTAGTGCTCGAAATACACGGTCCGGCCACAAAAAAAAAAAAAAAAAAGTAGTTCCACACTAATATTTTGTTTTGTTTGTCAGGTCAAGGCTCAGCAACACTACGTCACGATGAAATTCGCTGATGATGATATAAATTAAATTGGGGCTCAAACAATGAAAGAGTGGTTCAGGGAGCATGAGGAATCATTTTCAGCCATGTATTGGCACTCCTGATCTTAACCCTATTGAAGGTTTCCGGGATGTGCTGGAGAAGACGTTATGGAGTGGTTCAATTTTCCCGTCATCAATTCCAGATGGTGGTGAAAAATTAACCCAACTCTGCATGGAAATGAATGTTGTGATGTTGTTCAAGTTTGTTGAATTAACTCCATGGTGATTATGTGAGGTATTTATGGCTAAATGCAGTCATTACTGTACACTACTGTATTTGTGTCTGTTTAGTGCACATCTGTTTGGTACATCCCCAACAACACATCAATTTGTCTCCTGTCTGATACTGGACACTAAGGAAATGTCTCAAGCCAACCCATTTTCACACAGCTCCATGCTTACACTCAGGCTTTCCACAGGAAGTATGGGGCTGGGGAAATCTAGTGAGAATGAGTGAGAGACACGGAGGATTCAACAATAAAAGAAAAGAAGCACAAAGCCTGCAGTGTTTCTGGTATTACCCAGCCGAGAACCACAAAGAAGATGGAGCAAGAGAACACACAAGGGGATGCCAAAAAGCCCCTTCATCAAACCAAACCCAGCATGAGAGACGCCTGGCAATGCAGCTGTTACACTGGATTAGAATACTCATTACTTTTATATCATATTTGTCAGGGATTATTTTATCGTAGTTTATGTAGCACTCTTCCTGCTATTGAAGTTTAGCTTTCTGTTTAATGTAACATCTAATAAACCCATTACTAATTCATACTAATGTTTTTTGTTTTCTTTTACTTATTGTTTTTACTGGTTTATTTTATATATCATTATAATAATGATTTATTTTAAATTATTTTTTTTAATT